>OY855905.1:7823400-8028400 GCA_963693305.1 Meandrina meandrites
ATAAAGCCTCCTGAGGTAGAGGTCTTCAGGGACAAGAATTTGTAGTGAATATATTTCAGTCTTAAATTTGCCAACATATTATACTAACAAGCTTCAACATTAGTTACCACCTTTAAGCCAGAATTTTGGACGTTTTAGTCTTGCCGAAAGGTCTCGAGAAAATACAATTGATTTGTTGATTAAGAAAAGACATCGCGTAAGTTAATGTAATCACGGGGTGTAATTTGGAAACGTCTGTAAAGAGTTCACATTCCGAAAAAAGTGTTATTTCCCTTCAACCCATTCCTGTTTCAATTTACATAAGGATGCAGATTCAATGTGGAAAGTCGGTACGTTTTAAGTAAGCAACGTTTGTCGCTTGTTCTTTATAACATTTTCTTTTTTTATCAATAATCTCGACTCTAATGTTCTAATGTTTCGAACTCAGTGTTGCGTGTCCACGGTCAAGTATGATATTATTGTTGCCTTTGTAACCGTCTTAATGGCTTCATTCAAATTAAAGCAAATCAAGAACTAAAAGTAGTTTTTCTCCCCGTAAGCCTAAATTATTTTGATCGCTATCGCTAGTATTTAAAACAAGATCAACGCCTTAAAGAATACATCATACCGGTGATTATAATGTTATGTATTACATGTCAGTTTACTATTAAAACAGGTATGTACGCTATAATCCTTATTCAAGCGATTTTTCTCTTACAAACTGATTTCATCACAAAATGTTTTCTTCATCAATTAAATCAAAAGCATCATGAAGTCGCCGGAAGACATCAGCGGATATTTGACATTACCTAATTACAGTACGTGTGGGAGAAATCGCTCGACGAATTTCCACCTTTCCTTAACTTAGTTGGCAGAGATTTTGGTTGGATTTTGGTTGGAAAACAGCAGCCATGTACGAAGAGATCAGTGCACGCAACAGAAGTACATTAACATAATGATAACATCCAAAAATCCAAAAGAACGAGAAATAGCTTAAAATTTCGTGGCAAGCTCACAATCTGTCAAAACTCAAAATCAAGCGAAATAAAAACGAAATAAATTAACATTCTTAAGATTTTCGCGGGAAAAGACACGACCTAGCGGCCCCACAAACTAGCTGTATAAATTACACAGCTCGTTTGTCTAAGTCTAACGAAGTGTCTTGTAACTCAACAAACCTTGCCCCTTATTATTAGTCGACAGTTCAATGTTCACTTATCATCGGTAAACACGCGATAAACACACCGCCTGCGGTCTTGACTTGGGCAAACCGTACTCTTCCATCTTCCTCGGTAAACACTTCCACTACACGCCCCACTGGCCATCGATTGCGCACCAATTAGGTAGCCAATATGCACTAGGTAACCATTATGCACATTCATCTTTGACTTAAGTTATTTCGGCCTACTCTGAAGGGCTGGCACATACTCTCGTATCCACGTCTTCCAATAGTGATCTGCAAAAAACTGCGCTTTTCTCCATTAGACTGGTCGGTATTTGGGTAAATTCATTCTCAGAAAAGTCAAGGAGCATTTCTTAGTAAAAGTTGGTAACAGACGTTTTCTGAAGTAATTTGATGTGCTGAAAACGAAAACGCTTGTTACCAATTTTCATTTTGCTATCTTCAGACTGAAAATGACGTGAAAAAAATGGCATCGAAAATTACATCACTCCAATGATAAATCACTCAAAATTTGTTTCTTTCTGTTTAAATTGAGGAAATAAGCATGCTGTCTTATAGAGCAACAGCTCCAAACAGTCCTCGTAAAACATGCAGTCATCTAGAGCAAATCAACTGGAAGAATTGCACCTTTTGTCAAAACGAAAGCCCCAAAGAATGATTGTCATCTGTAATGACATTTAAAATAAGCGAACAAATTGTTGAAGCTTCGAAGTTCTAATACAAAGTTTGAGTTCGTTTGGATGGTGTGTGTGATTTAATTGCTGCAAAAACGAAATACCATTTGCCATGTCTCAGTGCATTGAACAGATCTTCAGATAAGGTGAAACGTGAAACGAAGGAGAGTGATCTACCGATATGATTTGGTTGTGTGAAGTGTTGGAATACGCTGCTGACAAAGGTTATGTTATAAAATTAAACGAGGCATCGGAAATATATAGGGCACTGGCAGAAAAAAGCAGAATTAAAATTCCCAGATCTTTCATTATCCCCAGTTTAACATTTAAAGAGAAGTTGCTACGTAGTCTTGGAAATGAAATGGATTGTGTTCAGTCCTTTGAGGGATGTCCATCAGAACGTCTGAGTTTGCTTATCCGTACGAAATACGCAATATCGCTGTATCCAAACTGGCTAATGAGAGTGCTGAAAGCACCAACAATGAACAATGGCAACATACGAACAACACGAGACTATTTTTTTCTTTTTTTGGTTCATGTTGCATTGAAGCTACGCGGGAGCTTGGTCTCAAAGGTCTAAACGTCAGTGATCAAGATGCCATTGATTGTGTTTTAGACAGTTTATACATGTTCTAAAGGCTATTTTTTTTAGGTAAAAAGCTTCTACTTGGAGAAACCGGTTAAGGAAAAGGAAGCTGAGGCTAGGTGTAGAGTGCTTCCATGGGCTCAAGAAATTGTCTATGGGGCGAGTGGCACGCTTTATCAAGTCACAAAGTCAAAATATCTTGTCAAGCTTTTCAGTAAATCTGACCATATTTTGAGCTATGATCAAATATTGCAAGTAGAAACAAGCTGGGCGGAGAGCGTTTTAAAGACTTTGGATTCTGATACTGATAGTGTTATGCCAGCAAATGTAGTGCGTGTGCATTCTAGATGAAACGGTGGATGGCAAAAACACTTTTTATGCAACTCAAATTGCAGCTTGGCAACGAAGAGTAGAAAGTATTGTAATGCTTGAAAATCTAAAGCTATGAACTTAGCACAGTCTAAGTGTTCCATACTCAATGGATAGGATTTATCCAGTAGAGGTGAAGCGAAGTAATCTACTTTTTTGCAAGGGCCGTTTGACTGCTAAAAGATTACAACGATTCTGTCCGTACTGCTCAAGCAACTGATCAGGCATTCAATATGCTACTATTGGCAGCAGACTCATGGTAGCTAGGAACAACCAACTGGCTCATAAGATGACGCTTTTGGAGAATCAGCGGGTGCTTCTCGTCCCACGACAGAACCGCAGTCTTCTGCAATCGACCTCCAACTCGTAGTACTCCGTCCACTTATACTGGTTTCAGGTTTCTTAGGCTGCTAGATTCCTTCCTTTCATTACTCTTCTTCGCTTCCTTGATATTTTTAGGAAAGCATGCACTCTGAATGCTGCGAACAATGACTTGAGTTGACTGACTCAACTCCTCTAGAGTCAATGGTCCGATAGAACGGGCAACCCGCTCATTCTGGATCCAACGACAAAATCGCACTAGCCACGCGACTCGGCGTTGCAAGATTTGCCATGAACTACAGTTTTCTATAAGCTTCTTTAGGCCTCTGTGATCCCCTTCTTGTGCTTTATCCGTTTTACTACAGTCACTAGCATGGCTTTCAACTGGATGTGATTCTACAGTAGTATGGGAAGCATTTGCTGAGGTTCGTACCTCCGAGTCTCTGTCTGGGACTTCTTCTTATCATGCACTTGGCCAGCATTTTTCTGCCTCCCAAAGAAAGTTGGACCCTCTCCACCAGCGCTGCTGACTAGAGAGTTTCGGTGGGTTTAAACCACGTAAGGCGTCAAAGGCGAGATTGCTCTTCACCGGGCAATGTTTCCACTAATCAGGCGAGGGAACTTCGCGTATTTCAGTTACACGGTTGGCAAGGTATGTCTGAAATCACTTGGTCTCATTCTTGATAAACTGTAGTGTTGTCTACGAATATGACCAAAATGAAGCCTTGCTTACCTCGTACGTCAGTTCATCCAATAGCACTCGGTACCTCTTTACAGACAAGGTGCCTGCTTGAAACTCAAGCCTGAGAATTGAAATTGGTCTCACTGGAGAACGTTTGGACTTTCCAACCAAGAACGAACATCTAATAGTTCCACTGGCATAAACAAATCTAAGATAGGCGGACATGCCATAGCCATCTTCAGTAGCATCCGAGAATAGATGAAGGGATACATCACATGCTGCACTATCAACTGGGTGGGACCTATTCCAGCCGCTCAGTAATTCTTCGGGTATTTTGCCATCCCATCCCATCGATAACCTTTGTAAAATATTTTTAGCTTCTAAGAAAACTTGGCAAACAAACCCCATGGGGATATTCAGCGAGCTAACTGCTGAAAGAATTCCACGCTTCGTATATGGTTGGTGGGGTTCACGAAATTGAAATAGGAAGGCATCCTCTTCCACATCCCACCGAACTCCTAATGTTCTTTCTACTGGCAGGTTCTCAAGATCCAAATCCAGAGTTGGCTTCGCCCGCTCGATCTCAGGTATTTACGACAGCACCTCTCGGTTGTTGCTCATCCATTTTGTCGGGCTGAAGCCGACTTCACTAAGTAGGCAGGTTTCTTCATCTGCTAACGAACGTGCTTCGTTATCTGTTCTCCGTTATCTGTAGAATCACTTGACAAAGTCATCCACAAAAAAAATCCTTGTTAGCAGCGTTTACAGCCTCATCGCTGAATCTTCCTCTAGTATCCTCTGCAGCTCTTTTCAAGCAAAAGTTTGCGCAATTGGGTATGGCTTGTCATCTGAAATTCTGAGGGTCTCTCGAGGTCACTGTCTACCAACCAAAGGAATCTCAATGCATTAGAATCTTCTGGTGGTACCATCACTTGATTACACATACCCTCTATATCCGCTACAAGTGCTATGGGATACTGTGCTATGGGAACCGCAGCAGAAAAAGCAACAAGGTGCTGGCTAAGTCAGGAAGTTGGTTCAATTGTTTGTTAAGTGATACTCCATTATGAAAAATGAAGATGAAATACACCATGAGGTGGTAAATAGCATGTCCTTCTACTCAGGCGCGCCGCCACTTCCAATTCAGTCACTTACCTGGCATATTCTCTACTAATGAGGTTGTTCATAAATGTGACCCTCCACGGGACTTTAATACGCTTACGCGCACTTATTCTAAAAAGAGAACCCCAAACCAGTGCTTTTCAGTGTGACGGTATTTAGAGCTGTCTTTGGGTCCTCTACTGTGCTGAAACCGCCAGCCATTTTTCTTTTTTAATCGCCACTCAAAGCAGATCCAAACTTCGTGCCATTCCGATCGCGTGGAAGCGTTTCATTGGTTCTTTGTGGGTGCCTTTGTTTATTAACCAATCAGGAAACTGTCTTTTGTAACCTTTTTTTGCACCGAATTTCATTATTTCTGCACTGAATTACCTCATTTCTGCATCGAATATACTAAAAACTGCATTTCCCTAAGCCAATCAGATTCGAGAAATTTTTTGATGTATATTACTGCAGTGAAAATTGCATAAATTTTCCTGGCTGGTTGTACAGATCATGCTCAGTGGGCAAATTCACGACCCCTAATTTCATATTCCAGCCAGTTTAAAATTAGTAATTGAGGGAATCCAATAAGGACAGCTCGAAGACTATTCTTTCGAGAACCGAGAGCTCTGATGAAAGCGAGTTGAGGAATTATAATTTTTTCGCCAGGGGCGGTACCCGATTCTTCGATTTCAAAGATGCATGCGTTGTGTAAATAGTTGTATTCTATATTCGAGTCGAAAACTTAAACTCTTACAACTGCTCTCGCACGTTTCAGATAAAAAAAAAAAAAAGTTGCATAAAACAAACTTAACCAATACTAAAATATTTCTACTTCATTTTTTTACAAAGACACAACCGCAAAAGCCGACTTAGGAAGCTTACATAATTACAAAAGTAATTAATGAAGAAACTTGAATTTTTTTTTTGCAAACAGTGACCACGCAAACAAACACATAAACATAGGATGGTGAGACTGTGGTTACGTGCGAGCTTATATTCTTTAAGGAGTAACTAGTAACGGGAATTGGTCTGGTCATAACGTCAGCTATGCGGGAATTAAATTATGAAATACCTTGCCGAATTAATTGTAGAGATATCGCTTATTCTTAACCTACGTATCATT
Source organism: Meandrina meandrites (assembly GCA_963693305.1). Classification (NCBI taxonomy): domain Eukaryota; kingdom Metazoa; phylum Cnidaria; class Anthozoa; order Scleractinia; family Meandrinidae; genus Meandrina; species Meandrina meandrites. The sequence goes on from OY855905.1 coordinate 7,829,422, forward strand.
GAAAGATTTTGGTTTTGGCTATTTTATTACTTCTTACTGACAGTCTGTACTACTTCTACTGCTTTAAACCGTACCAATCGAAATATCAGATGTTAATTTTACTTGGCTTTCATAAAATGTGACCCTCCACGGGAAAACAGGGAATAAGGTGAACGCACACGCACGGCACGTTCGCACGTTCAAACAAAAGATGCGTGTCTCAACACGGAAGCACCGTGTAAATCACTTTCCTCATTAGTAGCAAAGCTATTGTTTTCCCTCGCATGCTTAAAAGCAGCGTGTTAAGACACGTTAATCGTGTTTCGGTGACACGGTCTTCTTAAAGGAAGCCTCCACTGTTTTTACAAGTATCGCTAAAAATGTTCCGAATGTGTTAATTAATAGATCCTATATTAATAAAATGACTTACCTAGCGAACTGATTTTTTTTTATCGATTTTCGAAGAAGAGCCTTTCAGCCCCTTTGAAATTCCCGGGGCCGCCATCTTGAATAGCGCGCAGTGGACTGTGGGCATTGATGACGTATCGTGGTTTCTCTCTCCAATCTATGCTCTATAAATTCGAGGTAATTTGGTAAACATGTAGGAGATTTTGCCATATCACCTGAACCTTGAGTACTCTTCTAAAGAAGAACGACCAGAGAATGCATCATAACAAGAAGAAGAGGAGGAGAAAGGTTCAATTTTAACGTAAGAAAATGTCGATCGCCATCGAACACGTCTTTGGACCGCTTATACGAACAATGTTCTGCACTGCCGATCGAGAAGCCATCAGTGTGTTGCAAAGAGCTGGAATTTTTGTCGAAAGATGAAGGTACACAGTGATGCAGAAAGGTCATCTATGCTCTGTGTTTTTATTTATAAAAGAAACTTATGTTTCGTTAAGTATTTGAATGATTTTAAAAGTGAAATAAATTTGATGAATGGAACTGAACTGTTGATCTTTGTTTTGCTCGTTTATAAATAAAAGCCACTCGATTCTTTAAAAAATGTTTCTTCATTGTGGCCCGATATTTTTTAAAATTCATCAGAAAGAAGAGTAGAGTTCCAGGTTAAGTCCAGGTGATATATGGCTGATATGGCAAAATCTGCAACATGTTTACCAATTTATACAGCGGAGATTGGAGCGAGCAACCACGCTACGTCATCAATGCCCACAGTCCATTGCGTGCAATTCAAGATGGCTGCCGCGGGAATTACGAAGAGGCTGAGAGGCTCTTCTTTGAAAATCGATAAAAAAAAATCAATTCGCTAGGTAAGGCATTCTTTTTAATATAGGATTTACTAATGAGCACATTCGGAACATTTTAAGCAATACTTGTAAAAACAGTGGAGGGTTCCTTTAACACGGTCATTATAACACGGTCATCGTGACACGGTCACCGTGTCAATGCGTGCAAAATGTTAACACGATGACCGTATCAACAAACCCTAACTTCCCCGGGGAGGGAAATGATCGAGTAATTTCATCACTATTGTTCGTACGTACCAGTGAAGCTTAGTTGTTTCCAATTCCATAAGAGAAAGCTCGGATATTCTGATATTTTACACCAGAAATTTCCCGTTTATTCACCTTGCTAGTCAAAACCACGGACGGTTTATGATTTCGGTGTTAAAGCAATTTGAAACGAGCCTTCATGTTCAATGAAGCATGATTGAAACACGACCTTCTTTAGTTTCCAGGAATTTAAATTCTTGTTTTGAATACTCAATCTAGAATTTGTTGGTTGAAGTTTAGAATTCCAGTCGTTCGAGCTTGAATAATCACTCATTTGCTCCAAGCGGCTGTTCCAGGCGTGAAACTTACAAAACGAAACATTTTTTTCGACCCCGGGATCCCTCGGTCAGACAACGACGCCTTGTCATTTTCATGCTTCACAAATTTTCATTACATCTTGCCGCGAAAACTTATAAGCGTTCGCAGCGCCGTTGCGAGTCAAACCTTGTTGGCCTCGAGCAAAAAACAAAATCGATCGTGATTGTTTTTTAGCTTTTTGCTTAACGGACTAAGCGAAAGAGGGACTACTTGCAGTCTACAAACTCTACTAAACACGTAGTTCGTCAAACTTGTAATACCTCCAATTTCTTTTCGTAATGTTTCGCTATAAAACTAAAACAATTGACAACAATTTTTCTGCGACATTCATTATAAACTAGACGATCCGTTCAATAGACTCTGCACTTAAAGCGGAGCTGGGAAGGCGTTTCGTGTTCCCGTGAATGCGAAGAGTTAATCCGTTGTTCCTGTAATGTTTGGCGAGACTGTAAAATCTTGTTTTGTGAAGGCGGTGCATGAACAAAAATGTTTTTAAACAAATTCTGTGACTGTGATAATAAAAAGGCATTCGGTTCCCTGCCGTTTCTTTTCTGCCCTTCCTGGATTACCGGCTTCGCCACAGTTCAAGGAGCTGTGAATTGTTCCTAGAATTACGAGATCCAGTTCGCTAGAGGAAAGTTCAAAACAGTTGTTTCGACAGTCGATGACCTCCTCAGTTTTAATAGTAGGCATCAACCGCCAGATTATCAATCTTTATCTTGTTTTCTTTACGCTTTGCATAAAGCAATGAAATCAGTGTGTTTCCTTAATTGCTGTCTTTTCTAAGTCAAAGCAAATGACGCTACAAAAAGCTGGGCATTATTCAGGTGAGAAAGGCAATGATATTTAGAGCAAAACAACGATTCTCCCAGCGATGTAATCTGAGTGGTAAGTTGCATGCAAGAAATCTGCCGTGTTAACAAGTCTAGCGTGTAAAGAAATCTACCGTGTTGAGTAGTCTAGCGTGTTTAGAAATCTACCGTGTTGAAAAAAACCGTCTCAATCTACCGTGTTATAAAACAAAGCTCTACCGTGTTAGCCAAATGCAAACAAAGGCCACAAGCATGTTGCATAATCGCACGATAAGCGTGTCGAGCTAGGACCGTGCGAACGTGTTGCTTCCGTATCGTGCGCGTGCGTTCACCTTATTCCCTGTTTTCCCGTGGAGGGTCACAAATGCAGTTAGTGTAAATTCATGGAATTCCAAGTATAAATAAACTATAAGTTCAGTTCAGGTCGCTTCTGTCTGTATGTTCCTCTGTCATCCTGTCGCCCTGTATATTTCTCTATCTCATTTTTCCTCTGTTTTCTCTTATTCAAGGCGTAAGATTGTTGTTTTTCTTTTTTTCATGCGCAAAACTGAAAATACTTATCCCTTAGTAATTTGGCAGACAATATGATCAAGAGCATTGCAGCTGGACATTTTTCCAATCAGGAGAAACTTGAGTATCTGTAAGTACTTATTCGCTCAAATAAAATTTTAGACCTGATTCTACTAAACTACCCCTGGAGAGGGAGAGAGAGAGAAGGAAGGAGGGAGGGAGAGAGGAAGGTAGGAGAGAGAGGTCAATCAATCAAGAACTATAAATTTAAGGGGATTATAAACCTTGCCCAGAAATGTGCGAGATGTAGGTTCCATGGCTTTCTTCCCTTGGTTAGAGAGTGTAGAGTAACAAAGGCTTGTCTGTTGGCATATTCTTTTAAAAGTCTACTCTATGTGAATTTGCGGTTTGTGACGTCATTGGCCACGTGCTCAAAAAGCGCGGAATCTTTCAAATGGCTTAAAAATTGTTGAAAAAAGCCATTATTATATAAAAACATGCAGGTGAAAATTGCAGTTAAAAAAATTGATTGCTTCCGGTTCAAAATAGAAAACAAAAGAAAACCTAGATAAGAGGTTTGAATGCATGCTCTTATTTTATGATTTCAGTCTTTTATGGCTAGAATAGATGAAGTTGCGAGTGCCTGGGAAGAAGTTACGTGTGCCTCCTGGTGCGAGTTCGAGTTCGTTTTCAAAATTGTTTTCCACACTGCTTTTTTCCAGTGTTTCATACTGAGTAGATTCCGGGTGGCGAGCCAAATTCGACGAGTTTCATCGAGACTAGACACACGGGACTAAATAAAGCCGTTGGCATATATGCTGTATTTTCTCATAAATTAAAATAAAGTAAATTTTTTTTAATTCGAAAAAAATAAATATTTTAAAATTCACAATTTACGCATCGTAAACCTCTTCCTCTTCATTCGTTTAACCCTTTTTCTAGGAGTTTCCGATCTTTCCATACTTTTCAGCAACGTTTTAGCTGGCATTAAGCTTTCAAATAATCCATGGGATCTGAGCATTACTTAAATGTTGTTGTAACAGCTCCCAATTATACACAAGCATAATATTTTGAATCAAAAATTCAACAGTCAACTGTACAGCAATTTCTACCCAGCCGATTTCATTGAAACTTGATCACATTAAAACTTGGATAATTTGAACTTGTTGACATTAATTAAAAACAAAATCTATCGTCGCGTTTGGAAAATATTCGCGTTTTTTTCATAAATTGATTTTTTAAAAAACGCTAATATCCCGTGTTCGTTTATTTTGTTCGCCCTAAAGTTCAAAGCTTTCAAAAAATTGAACATTTGTTATTTCGACTGCCAAAAATCAGAGAAATCGGTTAACGTTTACATGCCGAAAACTCGATTTTGAAAAGAGCACCTCCGTTCCCAGAAATAGCCGCGGGCCACCTTAAAACTATAAACGAATGCGTCAATGCCTACACTAACACGATTAAAACGAATGTAAATTTGACAACGCCCGAGTCGCTAGATTAATTCAATCTGTCGTTTCAATAGTTATTCCGAGAGAAAACCAGGCAGTGGCGAACGATGGCGGTCGGCCGATTTCCCTGATTTTTTTTTTTTTTCGAATTTGAAACCTATCATATAAGATTAAGGCCTGGTTTAAACGTCGCATTTTACGTGCACCGAATCGAATTGCCGAATTAAGGGCACGTAAAATGCAACGTTTTAAAAAATTAGATTCGGCAGATTTGAATGAAATGCGAGTCCATGTAATATTCGACTATTCCAGTTTCATTGTCTTTCATAGCCGTTCTTTGCGGAGCAACAACGTGAAATGACCAGATTTGGCGTATTATGGACAACCTGAATCACGACGGATAATTTTGTGTTTTAATATTTGGAATTGAACGCTCAGCAATTAAGTGCGACACAATCCTGAGATTGACCACCTCCATACTGATCTGTCGGATTTTGCGGATTGTATAATGCCATTCATTCACTGTATCAGGCCAAGAATGAACAACAGTCAACCCCTCAAGGGCGTGTCCTAAAATAAACAAATATGCTTTTCTGAAAAGCGCTTCCTTTTAATCAATCTACAAAATTTTCAAGGAACTTGTGTTTTTTGTGTTCCAATCTACAATGCGGTTCTTCTTGCTAAGGAGGTGCACAAACATATTTCTCTAGGAATTTTTGTCGGCGATTCTTAGAAAACGTTCGCCTTCAGAAACAGCTATGTTTTTGTTTTCCTTTTTCTCCACCCATGAGGAAACAGAGAAAGCTATCCCCTGCAGTTTATAGTATGGCTTTGTCTGTGTATCCATATATCTTATTATTAACTTACTTTTCTTTTCTTCTTTAAGGTTTTTGCAAAATAACTCGATAAACCATATACCAAGTAAAGCCTTTAGCAAACTCACAGGAATTAGCTATATGTAAGTATGAAAAAACCATTCACCTCGTTATTACATGTAACATTCATTTTATGAAATGGGCCAAGTGCTCGCGCGAACAAGAAGGCTAATTTGGGAACTAATTAGTGACTAGGGGAAATGCGGGCATTGATAAACAATGATATCAGCAAATTAAAAGACATTTGATAGTGAACCTGTAGCTCCGATTCAATTTAATTTTCCTGTCTTTTCTGTTGGTATTGGCTTCAATATTAACACCAGAATCTTTAATCGCTTTAGAATAAACTCTCTTAACACGATTGATGGGTAGATGCTACCCCTACTTTAACCACATTTTTATGATGATGCTATATAACAATGGTCTCATACAAATTTCCGGCCATTTTCATGACACAGGCGCTTTACATAGCAACGGTGACATGAAAAGACACTGAGGGATGAGGGGTGAGGGATGGAGAACAACCTCGAGATAACAGAAAATGACAGGGTGACTGTAAATTTTTCGGTGGAGTGTTTTGAAACTTTGCAGAAAGATGTTTAGTGGCATGTCGATTATTATTCATTAAACACGGCTCACCGAGCTAGTTTTTGGTTTACAAGGAAATTTTTCTTTAATATTATACTTTTGCTATTGCAATCTGTTATGTCACGAAAATGTCCACAACTTGTACACCAATTATCGTGCACGTGTATGATATCATTCGTTAGCGCCAAGTGATAAACAGTCACTGAGGTAATATTGATCCATCAAAGTATAACAGTTTGAAAGTGCTGGAGACCTCAGCCACCTCAAACCTCAAAAGAATGCGATAATATAGCTCGCGAGAAGACGCGACACACGAGGGCGTCCTTCTCTAACGAAATGACTTTCTTGCACGCTGGCTGGCTTGCCGACTCGACAGACCCAGAGAAACACGAGGTATTACTTGCTGTCTACAGTTACGTGACAATAACAGAACACGGTACTACTGACCCTGCATTGCTTATTTCACGACATACCATAAAACTACAAAGTATCCCTTTTGTTTTTGGTTTGAATGGTTATAAAGGAGGTGTCAATATCAAGATATGTCAGGTCATTATGTCCGTTTATCACTTCCAGTCGTGGGAAATCATAGGCCTTGATAGTGTAGAAAGACATCAAGGATGTAACAATACTGAAACCGACAGAGGAAAACGTATATATATAGTTCAATTTTGGAATCGCTATTTTTATGTTTAAGGGTAAGTGCATGTATTCCCACACAGTATGCAAACTTTTGTTTTCTCGACTATATTAAAGAAACAGCGTAACACACACACATAAAAAAAAATAAACAGACAAACAAACAAAGGTTTTCAAAAATATTTGTATTTTTTCAAGTGCAAGTCATGAGAATAGCATGTGCTTGGATAAATTGGCATTTGGTAATCAAATTTCCATTTTCATAATTATGTTGTTATATTTTTCGTAGAATGCTTTCGGATAATCCTATCAAGTCAATTTCACCTGGAGCTTTCAGGATTTCAAGTAGGAAACTTTCTGTGTAAGTATAGTTCTCTACTGGTCGCAACAAGTTCAGATGCTTGTATAAATTTTGGAAATATTTTTGTGCAAGTAGTTTCGAGTTTAGGTAGCTCTCAAATACATGACAGGACGCATACGGTTACTACTGTTAGTAATATTTGAAGCAGAGATAATGTCGTTGTGGTTCTGGAAGGTCTTATAGTGTGTCGAACAAAGTGTGGATCGATCATTGTCACTTGCGAAATACCACTTTTCATTTTAGGCGGCGATATGAATTATAATGTTCCGCGCGAGACTCGCTTGGCGGCAAACCACGGAGATTTTTAGCTTATTGGAATTACAATTTCTAGTTTATCGATGTTATATAAGCATTTCTATTTCGTTAGATGAGATGTTGTTTAAGTACGAGTTTTCGCTTGTGACAAGATGATCATCTTTAAGACCGATAAAATAAGTCACCGCCATCTTTGAACTACACAGTGAGTTGTGGGATTAGTGACGTTACAAGGCTCCCAGGTCGCGCGAAGTCTAAATAATGCAACACATAACGAATATGCCGCATTGTTGCGTCTTTGGGTGTAATTAAAAAACAAATCCAGTGTAACTCTTCACAGTTTCTCTAGGAAGCAAATTTTGAGAAAAAAGGAGGTAAATGCGCTCAACCGAACGACTTTGCCGAAAGATCCAAGAGAAGGTAGAATAGTGTGTCGCTGTGTTTGTGCGACAATTATAGACATCTTGGTAAAAAAGGAATCAGCTATTTGTCACATGACGGAAGGTAAGTAAAACATTGGATTACAGAGATAGTCGGATAGTCGGATGTTTATCTCTGGCTTTATGACTTTTTTTTTTATGTTGGAGAGAGAAATCTTTAGTGTCTCATGTCTAAAGATCAGTGTTTTACCACTGGATTTTCTCAGTGCTGTACAGTATAAATTAGAAGCAACAAATAGCTTCGCTTCCTTTATTAACAGATTTACAGAGACTGCTTTTACTAAAATTCATATATGGTTCTTTTCTTGTTATTGTTAGTTATAACATGAAGATAGCTACGTTTCCTTGAGGTAACCGGTCAAAACGTCTCCATTGCTTACCGACCAAATTCATGAAGTGTCTAAATAGATTAGAGCTACATGTACAGCTTAAGCACAATTGTCTTTATCTAGCCTTGAATGTAACTATTTGTTTGGAACCAAAATTTATTATTACTCTTCTGTTTACTTATATGTGCATTTTTATATTCAGGTCTTCACTGTGTAACGCAACGCGGGAATTTCAACGCTGTTTGCTTTAATCTGCATGTTTTGTGGACACTGTTGGCGAGTTCGCATTACAGGGAAAAGGTTGTTCTGCAAAACCGCAAGAAATTCTCGAACAGATTTATTTACTTTGTAAAGCATACAATAAGCTAGTTTTTGTGGTCCTGAGTGTGTTTGTCTTTGTTTATTAACCAAAATTAAATTCAGATTCTTTGCATTTTTAATAAAATGTCCTTTCCCAGTTCCAGAGTGTTGAATAAAATCGGTATGGCATTTCTGTCAAATCTTGTCTTCCACCTACAGTGGTCAACGAAGTTTTGCCCATGGTGATGTGATGTCGTCATGGGATTCGGGGCCGGGAAAGTGATGCAAACACAATATTGGATCATTCGGCAAAGTCGTTCGGTTGAACGTATCTATCCACTTTTTTTATCAACTTTTGCTTCCTCGGAAACTGTGAAGAGTTAGACTGGAGCAATGTTCGTTTTTCTTTGAAAACGTACACCCAAAGGCGCAACAATGCGGTGAATTCCTTATTGTTTGCATTTTTTGCACGGCAGACATTCAAACTTCGCGCGACCGGGAAGCCGTGAAACGCCATCAATCCCACAGCTCATTGCGTTGTTCAATTGATTTTTTTTGAAGTCGATTTACAGAAGAACTATTAAGGTATTTTTTTTTTAGTTTACATGGATTATATAACTGACTTTGAAGAAAATAAAGTATTATTGCTACAACACTGTTGGTTTCCTTTAAAATGCCATTGTATCCCTTACAAACTTAAAATTGAAGGGTTCTGTGAGCCACGACTGAATGCAACATGTGAATAAAATTAAAATTGCTAATGTTGTATGCCTCACAGAAGTTTGCCAGTTTGTTGCTGTTGTTGTTGTTGTTGCTACAATTACTACGATCATTCCTATTGTTATCGTTCACGCAAGTCCGTGAGTGCAGTTTTGAGCCTCACTTTGTTTACAATCGCTCGAATTTCAACTCTGCTTTCACAAATAAAAAGGTTCGATTAGTATTAAAAAATCTGCAGGGCTACAGCAAAAGTGGTTCCATATCTAACCGAGACAAATCGTGTTTGCTTTTATCCGTGGAACGGATAGAATCCCTGATTGGTCAGTTCTCAATTCAAAGTTACATGTATACGTGTATACCCCTGTAAACCCCTGTGTGCCCCTGTGAATTACTTGCCCTTTTTCGTTTTCCACAATCAAATCAATGTTCATAAAGTTTGGATTTTTCTGGAGTACGTTTTAAATTATCAAGCATATGTTGTAAAATTTTGAAAAAAAATCGTTTCAGCCGTTTTTGAGATTTTCGAAAAAAAATAACCATATTTACCAATTTACCAAAAACTGCAATGGTAGTGACTATATGAATAAGCCTAATTTTCGGGACCGCGTAAAACGAAATAAACAAAACTTTCACTCAGACAAAAAGTAGGTTTGATACACATTTTATCGAAGTAATTTTTAACGCAAGGTGTGCATCTCGGTTCATTTATTAATATCATGCAATATTTGCGATTTATTCGTTATCAAACATGAAGAATTTTTTTTATTATTCTTGTATAGTTGATGTGCAGTACACCATAGATTCAGATACTGGTGTTAGTTTTTTTTACGTTGAATCTGATTGGCGTCGAATTCAGTTGATTTCACTGATTTTGTTTTTACGGCTATTTTGAGTTATGCAAAATAAGAGTTTAGATAAGCCTTTTGTCCATTCCTGTTAAGTTCATTCCTGTTAAACTATTAATTTATGCATTAAATTTGTATTAAACGCGTCTTCCCGTGCCTCCCCTGCTACGTATCGTTTTGCACCGAAGCGGTACTATTGTGTTCTGTTTATATATTTGGGGGATAGTTCAGAGGCGTATGTTTGCTCTAGATTTGATCGATAATGCAGATTAATTAACTGTTTTACCATTCGTTCGAATTCGTAGTCTTCGTAAACGGGGTTGACAACTTCAGATACTACAAAGTTTGCATTTTGACCGTACGTTTCGAAAAGCGTCGTGAATCGTCTCGAATCTTCGCCAAAACGTTGATTTATTCACAGTTAACACTCAAGCACTTTTTTGTTGACTGTGTTAATTGGCGAACAACCAGGGATCTTCGGGAAATTTGCCGAGAACAACAAGGGATAGCAGAACTTGAAATGCTGTGTCCTAAAAGTACATGTTATACTGGCTTATACTTGCGCAAACCTTGCGGCTTTAGAAGATCAAAAATACCCACGTCACCAAGCTGAAGTTGACCATGCCTCACCTGTAGCCGTATTAATTTCATTGTCACGCAATTCATGATTCGCCAAAACATCACCACCGGAGTCAGGGCAGTGTTTTGAGTGTGATTTTAAGAGGTTTAAAGAAGGGACAAAACCGAACTATTTTCATCTTTTCTGCTTATACTGATGCATGTATTTCAACATGCAAAAAAGTCGTAGCCTCAAAGAGGCTTTGATTCTGTTTATCGTTGCTATGGAAATGTCGTTTTTCCTAAAAATAATCCAACCCCAATATCTGGTGTAAATTTCACATCGATCCGAGCTCAGAAGTCTCCAAAACGGCAAATTGAAAATATCAGATATGGTCCCAGAAAACAACTGTATTGAGTCACCTCAATGGATTTCGAATATTTCTGTTGGAAGCCCGTGTTCATTCCATTCGGCAGCTAGCTATTGTTTTTGAAATAACGGTTAGCTGGTGACGAAGTTGATTAACGTATTATTAATATATTACAGAGTTTTTATTTGCAAGCATTTATTTGCATCACTGTCAAGTTCGGAGTATTGCAACTTTATTCACTGGTTAGCAGATTTGCAAACAACTTTTAAAGCCTATCGGCCGAGGGAAATCTAAGACCACCGCAATGCTCCTGAATTCAATTTAGTCGTGTTATTTTTATTGTTGACAGCAAGCTTTTCCCAGTATATGAATGCTAATTAACATGGTGATTTTACTTCCATTAGATATATGATACGCACGGAGTTAAAAACAGTGAACCTTCAATCTTTTAGTGATGACTTTTTTAATCTGACAGCAAACATGTAAGTATGACAGAAAATAGCGTTTATCCACTTCACTAGGAATAAAAATGAAGAGAACGCAGTATGGAAGTTAAAATCAAGGGAACCATTTCTCTCTTTCGCGTTTTTTGTGTTAACAAATAGACTGCGAACAGTCCGTGAATAAAGAAAACCTTTTCTCTACTCCAATATTTATGATTGGACAACAATAGACGGACGTGATAACCAATCATTAAAGGACTTGTACAAATGGAAACCATTACAAACCAGTACTGACAATTACTAGGCAAACGGTTTATAGTTGTATCTTTAAGGTCTGAAAAATTGCATTTTGTGTCCTGTAGAAGCATGGAAGATGGACAAATCGGCACCGTGAAATTTGTGGGCCCTAATCAGCAAGAACGTTGTGTTGTGCAGCTGTATGTAAATTATCGTAACAATCTGTATTTGATTTTCAGATCATCCATCTCTTTATTATTTTTTTTTATTATTATGTTATGAGTGGTGCGGTGGCCTAATGCTTAGTACATTGGACTCAGGATTAAGAGGGTCTGGGTTTGAGCCGTGGACACTCTGTTGTTGTCATAGGTCGTTTAGTTGTGTCCTTAAGCGAGACGCCTTGTCCTAACAGTACCTCTCTACACCCAGGTAGAATACCAACAGCTGGGTATTAGGGCAACCCAAATAACGTAGAGTAAGAGTTTTTACCCTATTTTAGATAGATAGATAGATAGATAGATAGATAGATAGATAGATAGACAGACAGACAGACAGACAGACAGACAGACAGACAGACAGACAGACAGACACAGACAGACAGACAGACAGACAGACGGGCGGACGGACAGACGGACAGACAGACAGACAGACAGACAGACAGACAGACAGACAGACGGGCGGGCGGGCGGGCGGACGGACGGACAGACAGATTTTTTATCCTCGGTAGTTTCTCTCAGCAAAAATCTACAAACAAATATAAGAATTAAAACTATTATGATATAAAAGTAAATTACAAGAAAAGTGACCCAAAGTAATTGACCCAGACATCTTTGGAAAAATATAGATTGTTCACCACGGTTAACCTTTATAGATAAAAGATAAATGTTTTTTTCTTACCTCAATGAACCGTTTTTTTTACTTTCAAACAGGTGGGTATCTCCTTGGATTGCACGCGAGAACAAATTAAAATCTGCCATAATCAGTGTGTTTACATAATTGTCGTTCGTGCCAAAGCTCACTCGAAAAACCTCTTCAACCGTCCAAAATCGATTGATGACATTCAGAATATAACGTATTGCTTTTATGAATATTCCCATACCACAGATATCCAGGGCAGAGGAAAATTTTTGTTGAAGATGATCATAATGCTCGCGGCGAGCGAGACTACCAAGTAAATATTGACGGTTACACAGGTCAGTCGAACTTGTCCCAAAAATGTAAGTTCATTTTTTCTACACAGATATCTCTAGGGGAAGAAGAAGAGTCAAAATACAACCATTTAATAAATACAGGGTGTTAAAACGACAAATCGGATCCGACTACAGGAATCGGTCATGCAAAGATAACTTACAACTTGACGTTCAAAAACAAGACTTACAGGTTATTGCTTACTGAGGAAGCGTAGTCGCCAGATACAATCCACAAGTTTGAGTAGAACTGTTTTATGTGATGAAGTGATGAAAAGGCATTAGCTTCAATTCATTCGTGATACGTTTGCTTTCGCAATCGGTCATTCGGAGCCACAATGGATGGTTTGTGCTTCAGGATCCGTCACTGACTTCATTTTCCCGTTGCGACACGATGTCACACAAATTGTGACGTGACTGGCTGATCAGAGGTCAAACACGGATGAAACTTGTGGGGCTGGTGCGGAGGGGGTTGAGTTGTCGGTCGGTATTTACAGCAGGAGAAAACTTGAGGAGTTGAAGAGCTTTCAACTCTTTTTCACAGCAAGAGAAAACTCAGCAGTTGAAAGCATTTAAATGAATTTATGCTTTCCATTGGTCTACATTTTCTTTATTTTTCTATGAATATGTACTAATAAAGCTAATAAAGTTCACTTCGACTTCAGCCAAACAAAATTATTAAACATAGCCTGAATGAAGTAAAAGCACTTATGCCTAAATGGATATAGCGAAATCACTGATGAAAAACTCAGTGTCACGGACCGCGGAGACCATTTAAAAGTGGTAGGGCTAACAACAGTAACAAATATGGCCAGGATAAACAATTTTGTAACAATATTTGGCCAAGATAAACAAGCATTAGGGGCCACTGTTCCACTATTTATCATACATTTGCACGCCATATTATACGCAACCCCCAAAATATAACATAGCCGTCCTCACTTGGTATACCATCCAATTCAGTAAATATATTTAATAGAACTACCTATAGTAAGCTCTCTACTTTTTGAAGTTGCAAAAATTTCTCTTCCGATTCTTGATGCGAGAAACAAACTCTTGTGCGACGACAGCTATACAGACAATGTCTGTTGAGACCCCATTGGTCTCTCTCTGTTCTCTGCTTGTGGCCATTTAAGAAGGCTAAGCTGCTATAGCCTTTTCCAGGCTCCGGACAGTGGGGGGAAAGTCGGGCAAGCGCGAGCATATGCAAGAGTAGACGGGTATTGTTGCTTTCAAGTGGTAACATTCATAAAATATCCATGTCATCTGGAGCCCTAAAAATAAACCCAAGCAAAAAAGTGGTAGGGCCCAGTCCCTCCCCCTCCGCGGTCCTTGAGTGTTGTTTTGGGTTTGTATATCTATTCTGCTAGATATGTTGTATTGCGTAGTAACCTGTCGCAATACGAATGTCTGTTTGTCTTGGTCAAGTCCAAATATGTTCATGCGACCCTCATACACTCGGAAAAGCCACAACACAAGGGTGATAAAGTAAGAAGTGTGATTGGTATAACATTCTTTTCTTGTTCATGATAAGGACTAAGAAACGCGTACGGGGAATAGAGACAAGTTTAAGGAATGGAAATGATTTAATAGAAACGGAAGGTCATAAACGGGATACGGAATGAGAACTAAAAACAGTTCAACGGGGATTTGGAAGTGAAAATGAAAAAAGAAAATTTTCTGAAGGATAAATAAGAAATGATAAAATACAATGATTGCGTGTTTTTGCGGTATGATTCCTGCTGTAGAAACTAATAAAACCACCTCCAAGTAAGAGAAACTGTTTCTTTTCATTTGCTAAGTCCTGGATTTTTGAAAAAAATCTTTGGTAGATAATATTTTTTTTACCGATGCCACAGTGAGATGAAACACAACTAAGGGCAGCATTTTTTCATTTCAATATTGAAAACAGTTTAGCACGCACAGCCTTTTATCGGAACCTTTTCTTTGATTTATTTTCTGTTCTGTCTTTTTTGCGATTTGCTCCCAAATGCCCGACCACAAAAGTAAATTAGCAAAGTCACGTTACAATTTGAGTGACACAAGAGAGAAGAATAAACAAGGAAAAAAGAAATATTTAGCGATGAAAACACGAGTCACTTGATAAAAATAAAAGATCATTTACTACACAGTGTGTGTAAAGAATACAATACGTTACAATTTGCGTGACATTGTAAATTACTGTGACGCAAGCGTACAACAAAAGTATCTGTTTGTTAAGGCTGCGCTGGACCCTTGCTATCATTATGTATGCATTTATGCACGAACTGCGACGACTGAAGCCGACGGCAAACAAAATATTCATGAAATTAATTTCTGAACGTTCTTTGTATCAGTAATTACACGTTATTGTTCTCAGCTTTGACAGCTTTGTGTCCCGTGCGCAGGAACGTAGCGAATTATCATAATTAGATTCACAGCTATGAATATAGCGCACGTTGTTGTAAACATAGATTCGGAAGGTCTTCGGAAGCCTCAAAACCTGCAATTTTGTGTCCAAGTTTTCTCCGCCGATACAGAATTTCATGACTTGATTTGCAGGGAACATAAGCTTGGTGTACTCTATTGTGTTCTGGTCAAAACGGATTTTTAAAATCCCTTTTCAAAAAGAAGATAGCACGTTTCAAAGTTTAGATTTCACATTTTTACCCTCTTAGGAGCCAATAACTCCTAGTAATAATTGAATTCGAGAATTTCGTTCTGACCAGAACACAAAAGAGGTTGTGATTTACCACTAGGTTATATAGTCATCAACCCCTATTATCCTTGATAAGTTTTGAAGGAATCGGTGTTCAAAATTCGAAGAATTAAACATTTACAACATGACACCCCGTCAAAATAAATTGCTAATGAATTTATTACTGAGCAAGGGTCCAGCGCGGCCTTAACGGATCCCGGGGGCACAAAACTTGTATTGTGGCTCCGAATGAACGATTACGGAATGAAATGCATCAAGACTGAATTGAAACTAAAATGCCTTTTCATCACATAAAACACTTCTATTCAAACTTGTGGATTGTATCTGGCGACTACGCTTCCTCAGTAAGCAACGTGTAAGTCTTGTTTTTGAACGTCAAGTTGTAAGTTATCTTTGCATGATCGATTCCTGTAGTCGGATCCGATTTGTCGTTTTAACACCCTATCTTATTAAATGGTAGTATTTCGAATCTTCTTCTTCCCCTAGAGATATCTGTGCAGAAAAAAATGAACTTACATTTTTGGGACAAGTTCGACCTGTGTAACCGTCAATATTTAATTTGTGGAGTCTCGCTGCTGCGAGCATTGTGATCATTTTCAACAAAAAATTTCCTGTGCCCTGGATATGCGTGGTATGGGAATATTCATAAAACGGTTCATTGAGGTAAGAAAAAAACATTTACGTGCTTTTTGACCCCAATTTACGCTGAAACTTTTGAGTTTTATTCTCTTGTATTTACCTTAGTTTTAATATGTGAACAAAGACCGCAGAGTGCAGTGACTTTCAGAAACGCTGGAATGCTTAGAATTTTCGAAAAAATGTCCTCGTTTCGTCAGCGAACTTAATAAATGTATCTTAGAATTTGTGCCAAATATTATTCCGTGAAGTGTATTTTTGTGGACGTAGCGCGTTTCACAAAATGGTCAAAGTTTAGCCCTTTGACTACCGCCGGCGGCCCCAGATTGGCCTGTAGCAAGGCGAAAATAAAGAATAAGAAAATAAGTTATTGCTTTTTTAAATGTGTGGACCAAACCCTTTTGACAGGCAAAAAATAAAAGAAAACTATTTTTTTGTCGCGAAGTCGAGAGGACCGCTTTAAGCGAGACTGACACTTAAACTTGTTCGGAGCGCATATGTATCAAAATTAAACATTGAGTTACAGAGAAATGAATCAGATTGTTGACAAATTGAACTTCATTATGTTGCTCGAACTGAGATATGCCTTTTTGAGTTTTATATGCAGTAGATATTCGTAAAACTTTGATTGTTATTCAAATTGAAACAAATGAAATAACGTTAGCGAATTAGATTGTGACCTAGCATAAGCATCCACTTTACAGAGCAACCGATAAGGATTACATGTGCCATATTTAGGGGAGAATCAGTAAATCCCAGTTATTTGAAATTCTCAAATCCATACAACCCAAGAAACCTGCTGTTTTTCCACTTGAAAAATGGAAAAAAATATTAATAATTACCCTCCCCCCCCTACCCCGTTACAGTGTTGTGTTCCATGAAAGAAAGAAAAAAAGGGGTTCCCGTTGCCGTCTCTTTTGCAATATCGCTTTTGGAAGAACGGTGGGCTCCAATTCTGAGAATTCATATAAGTGTCCTAAAGAATTATGATTTGGATTGTAGCTATTCGCTTAAAATATGCTCTGTCTGCGTAAGCAATTGTCCATTGCACAGTCTTGACTTTTTATTACAGGACTTTTAATTCCCCTGCCAAGTCCCACTTTTACAATTCTCATTTTAGTGGTGTAGGTAGCTCGGACTACATAACAATCCTCCCGTGGTCTGTACGGACGGCCTTTCTTCGAGCTGGATTTGCAAAGAGAGGCAAAAGTGAATACGAAGTTGCTCCATGTCCTACAGGAACGTTTGTTGATCCTAGTAAGCTTCAGTGCTTGGAATGTCCTGCGGGTAAGTAACGTGGTTAGCGCATCTTATATGATACAAATAATCGCCATTCTCAGATGAGGTAAAGTGTAATAGCTGGCGATTAGTATCACCCAACTAGTGAACTAATGGACAAATCCTGCATTTTGATTGGCTACGCTACTAGTAATAGTCATCGAGTAGCGAAATTCGTGACGCTTTCTTTCGTTTTATTCCCAAATAAATCTTTCTTCATCTTGCATTTGCTAACTTTATTATTGCTTTTTCTGCCCGACTAGTTGTGTGATACTAAAACAATTAGACCCTTCGCCCTCAAGGGCTACGGGTCTAATTGTTAATTATAACGGGCTTGGTTTGTGTTTTGAGCGAAGTCCAACTGTTTGAAATGAAATCTCAACCAAAACGTTTAAAATTACAACTAAGAAGATCGATCTATTCAAAATCTCAAATGAAGTGCAAGGGTACAACAACTGATTCACAGTACTAGTTAGGGGTATCAAATGTTTTTTTTTTTTCGAGCATGCGAGCACGGCAAGCACGGCGTTTTTCTTTGAGAGCACAAGCATTGACAAAAGTTAACCTTGCGAACAACGAGCATCTTCAAAAAAACAAATACCTCCACTTAAAACCTCCAACACCACCGACATAGACATTATTTGAATTATCAGCGAAGATCGATCTCTTCTTTCCTTTCGGTGTAGCTGTTAAGAGTTTTTTATCCATCACTAAGTGAACTTTCACCGGCTCTAAGCTCACTTTTGTTTCAGCTCAATGTCAGCTCAGTAAGATTTTAGCCTTGATCAGCCGCATGCAGTATGTTCAGGGCGGCAGTTCTTTCTTATCTTCCCGTTAAGAGGATATCCTATATCATTTGGCACGAGTTTCCATGATGTAGATGAGTAAATGGAGTGATAAATATTCACGAAGAACTATGTTTTCCAGCACGCTTTGTTCGCGTCTTCACAAGTTAAAAGGTGAACAACGTGCTAACTGTTTTGCCACCTTTTTTTTATAGAATCCCTTCGTTTAAGTTGAAATGAAATGTCCAGATCATATTTGTTAATATGAGAAAAAAAAACTCAACAGTAATTCAGTGTTCTTACAAATTTCTACCACAAGTAATTAGAACTACAAATCAAGGCAACGACAAACTCGTCCCTAGGCCTAATCCGTGCGGACGGACGGACGGGCGGAACTGACATCCAGATTTTCTTGGCCTGATAGGTTTACTAATTTCTATGGCTATGGATACTCCTCACACACATGCCTTCGGCACGCGCGGGAGCTCAGCTATTATTTGCGAGCATTTCGAGCATAAATACAGTAAACCTTTGAGGGGCCATTCATGACCCCTAGAGTTCGTGGATTACAATCATTGTAATTCTTTATTTTTGCAATCACGATCATCATCTTCATCATTATCATTATTTTGTTGTAATTATAAATGTAACTATAACTATATAATATCATATTATGTTATTATCATATTATGTAGTTCTGATCAACCG
The DNA here is from genome assembly GCA_963693305.1 of Meandrina meandrites. Classification (NCBI taxonomy): domain Eukaryota; kingdom Metazoa; phylum Cnidaria; class Anthozoa; order Scleractinia; family Meandrinidae; genus Meandrina; species Meandrina meandrites. The sequence continues at coordinate 7,848,262 of OY855905.1, forward strand.
CGTAGGACGTTTTTGCGTGCGAATCTTCACCGAGGTCGTGAGTACAGAGCGAACGCAGCGCTATTTTTACTCCCATACAGATCAACAAAGCTCGGTTGATAAGATTTTTATTATACGGCCAAAGAAGAAAACTACATTCGGTTATGTAAACGGCTCGTACCCACTGACCATTCTCCAATCCAGAGCTCTTTCGGGCATGTGCTCAGGGGAACAAAGAGCTCTGGAGAACCCTGGGACAGAGTTTTTTCGTATTTGATGTTCGTTAAAACAATGCTTGGTCGATCTGTAACGCTCCTAAGTTTGAACGTGCGTTGCAACGTCTGTCCGCGCCTCTGGGTATTTTAATGTCTGTGTTTTAAGCAAATCAAAGATGTGCACTCAGTCATGACGTGTGCTGTTTTCGGGCGTTTATCTGTTTTTATGCAATAACCGAGTTGCTGCCCGCGCTGTAATAGGCTGACGTCTGTCATCTATTAGGGTACATACACACGTCACTGCGTGGTGTGACTCGCGGTCGTGATCAGAGTTCATAGTCCAAGTCAGTGTTTTCAGCAAAGTTTTTCAAAACTTACAGCGAAAACGACAAGAGAAAGTTCAGCTTAATTATAAATCTACATCGAGGAGCAATCTGCCAAATACTCTACACCTTTTGAGACATTTAACGAGGCTAAACAAGCTTGAAGTAGACAGTGACTGATTTGAAAAATTGTTGAAGGCTGTAAGTGTTTGTCCGATGCTCAAGCAGATTGAAGCCGCTACAGGAAATCCATGAATGGCAATTGAACTCCGTTGAACGCTTACCTTAGTTAAAGCTTACAAGTTACAAAAGGAATAAAGGTTAGTTTCTTTCGTCGACTTTCTATTTTTCTTTCATATTGCGTGTTTTAAAATCGGTTTAACAGTGCTTCGTGATTACGGAAAACTAACTCGCAATGAAAACAACCTAGGCTCACCGGTAGCGGCGCTTTTAATAACGATACTGAAGTGTGCATAGTCTTGTTATTGTATAAAACAAATATATTCCATTTTGCGGTGCTTCTGTTCAGTCATAGATCACAAAAGACGTCCAAATGTGGTAAGAACATCAGTGACCCACTCGCCTAGAGGCTCGTGGGTCACTTTTTTGTTCTTACCGCATCTTGACGTCATCTGTCATCTATTTGTTAAATAGACGACATCAAAAGTTTCAGAGCAATTCTTCTCCACTCAACTGGCAATATATAGGTATGTTTAATGAATGACGATGTTTGACAACAGAGTATTCCAAAAAACAGAACCGATTACAATTTCGTGACACAATCGAAATTTTCATAAAACCTGGACATGTCTAGTCTCTGGTCAGTGCATGTAACTGCTGAGTGACTTTTTTATTATTTAGTTGAACATTGTTACTCATAACCTTTTCGTTTCCCTTTCGGAAAGTGCTTCGTACGCGCGTAATTTTCGGTGAAACCACGGTTGGGCAACGCTTAATGTTCACTTCCGTGAATTACCTGCCTTCGCACTATGTCAATCAACAATTGATGGGCTACCAATGTGTGTCGGGCTTTAAGGATCCTTGCATTTGTTTCATGGAAAATAGGCTTTGAAGTTGGCCAATAGAAAATTTCTCATTAGGCGTCACGCACCAATATCTTACGATCATTTTGGCCGAATTTATCCAACACATATGCATAGCCTATTTATTCAGTGAAGTGAGCATTCTCGTCCCCATAGCCTTTTTCGCTTCTCTTAGCTGGCAGGGCCTTGGCACGAGAAACGAAGGGCTCTAGGGACATGAAATTTTTTAATTAATTCGATTGAATTTGCCGTTTGAAATAATGAAATCTTGAGCGGAAGAAAACGTCATGACTCTCCAATACAGTATAAAGAAACATCAGGACTGCATACATGAAGACCGGAAGTCCTAGAATCTAGGACTGGAAATCCTTTATCTCCAGAACCCTGCGTTTCTCGTGACAAGGCCCTGCCGGCTAAGAGAAGCGGAAAGGACTATGGGGACAAGAATGCGAAGTGAACGTCGACAGATTCGAGTTTGAAGGCTCTCGCGCACTTACCGCAGCCATATATTTTCAAAACGTTTAAATATTTGGATTATACATATCACTAAATTTCTAGAGATATGTAGTTAACCGTGGTTTCACCGGAAATTACATGTGCCCAAAACGAAAATGAAGAAAAAAATGCACCCTCAGCTGAAAGGTTATCAGTAACCTTAAAGTCAAATAATCATTTTAAGACTACCTCGGCGATTTTGGTATGAATTATTGGGGCTATACACGAGCTAAAGCTTCAATATTAAACTTTTGTTCAAAATTTTTAACGAAATACTGCAGCTAGCTATCGTTCGAATATGCAGTTGTTGAGGTTTCCAATCGTTGCACCTGTAAAGAAGCCTAATCTGATCTGTATTGGACTGGAACTAGTGGATTCTACAGCAGTATTCACAGAAGCGACGGGACAAGTAGTGGCACGGTGCGAGTTGACTCGGTGTTGCTGTTTGAGCAGCTCGGTGCAAGGGACGTTCGCCATTGATGCTCACACGAAGCGGATTGTGGGCGTCGAGACTTTCCAGACTTCGATGACCACTTAACGGTGTCACAAAACCATCCGAGACATCGGAATCACGGAGGCTGGAGATGCAAGTTTCTCGCACTGAATGGCTGGCGACCTTGCGTTGCAAACCAACACTTTTCGCATTGGTGGAGCCAAATTTTCCAATCGTGTTATTGACTAGACTTCGCACATATACCACAATCGGTATCCTGGCTTACTCTGGTTATTCACTGCAAGATAAATAGGCGAAACTCGGTGGTTCATTTCCACAGGGAGTCGACGGGCGAATTCTTTCACTGGGCAACGCTAAATGTCAGTTGCCTGTGCAGTCATGGAACGCACGTACACTTCGTGGCTTGTCCTGTCTTTACCATGTTTTAGACACGCGTTCGAACTTCCACACACGAATTTTATTTCCCGTTTCTGTATCTTTCTTAACTGCAGCGTCTCGCCACTTTAAACGGCGGCTTCCATCTTGGGACCGAAAACCAAAGTGTAGTGCAATTACCCACCCCATAGTTCGCTGTAAGACTGCTGGATTCGAGCTACCAAATTCACCACACACCAAAAAGTATGTCTTATTTTTGCCTCTGTGAGTTTCTTGCTGCTTGAGGTCGGCTGCCTTTTCCATGCTCTACGGGAAGTTGACAGCTTCGAAAGGTTATTGCTTTACGGGACAACGTTATCTCCTTCAATGATGTTGACACAACCTATTTTTGTTCAACGAACGTTGAATGCTTCGCTGGAACTGAGGACTCAAAGTTACCTGCCCGTACACCGTGCCGTCGACTTTCTTGGCATTTTTGTAACAGCTGCATTAAAGCAAGTTTAGCTCCTCGTCTTCTGTCCTTTATTTCTGGGCAAAACCGTTTCCAGGTGGTCAAGTCCGGCCGCTTTTTACCTTAAGTTTAGGGTTAGTCGCTTTTTGTTGTAAAGTTTACTCCCGAAACTCATCAACTTCTTTATTTTCTTCATCTTCATTTCCACCGAGGGGCGTAATTCTTTGTTTTCCGACTCCACTGATTCTGCATTGATCTCAAAATCATTTAATGGCTCCCGGATTTCTTGCTTTCTTCGTGCAGAATTTTCAGCGCGAGAGCCGGCGGTAGCAACATCAAGAAATTTTCGGGTAAGATAGCCCGCTTGGAAGCCAATCAAAGCGCAGGGTTTACCTCCTATTGCCCGTTCGCGGAGCAAGCCGTGTTATAAGCACGAGAAAATGAAATGAAATAGCCGGCCTCGTGCTTTTATTTCTTTCGAGTATTTGGAAACCCATAAAACGAGAAGCCCATTTTTTAAACTACTTATCTAACAAATGCAATGATAATTTTTCTATGTAATTAACGGGGTCTATTCAGAGGTTTTTTATTGTTATATTTTGTTTTAAACTCCATGCGTAGTGTAAACTTCTTGCTAACTTATCCAATTGTTGGATTTGTCACGGCTACTTGACACCTAAAGGCTTTCGCAATAGTCTGTTGTTGTTGGTTGTTGTATACCACTAGGGATATAGTTGACACTTCAGCTGCGTCCTCTGTTAATCATTTTTTAGACCAAACTTAACGTTACTACATCAATTCTTTTGCTTGAGATTTTAGCTCTTCTGTTTGCTGAATTGATTTGGATTTGATCTTTCGTTTGGGACGTTTACGAAGATAACGCTCGCTGGCAGCTCGTGTTTGCTATGTGCTGACAAACTATCACATTCGATTCCGGCCCGGAACGTTGATTTACTGGAACACGTCCAAAGTTATCCTTAAAGAAGGTGTTCGAACCGACGAAAATGCTGCGTTACAAATTCAGCGTTCGCAATTTATGCTAAAATATTCAAATAAATGTTCTTTTACATTCCATCGAGTGAGCAAAAGAGTGAGGGGGAAAAACACAATATTGAAAACAATAGCAACGAACTGTATTTATCAAGATGGAATGTAAAAAACATTGAATTGAATATTTTAGCATAAATTGCGAAAGCTGAATTTGTAACGCACTTTTTCTGTCGGTTCGAACGCCTTCTTTAAGGATAACTTTGGACGTGTTTCAGTAAATCAACGTTAATAAAACATTGGAATTAAATTCTTCGCATTATCAAGAATGTGTTGTGAAAGTTTTAAAAAAATCGTTGGAGCCGTTTTGGTGATTTTCGAAAAAGCGCTAAAAGTAGAAAAATTACCAAAAATTACATTGGCAGTGACAGTATGAAAAAATCTAATTCTCGGGATCGCGATAACGAAAATCAACAAAACTTTCACGGCGACGAAAGATAAGTTAAAGACACATTTTGGTGTTATTTCGAAATAACTTCATCAAAGCAGTGTCTTCAAATCGGTCCGTTTATCATTATAATGCAAAATGCATGGTTTGAAATATATTTTCGATTCATTCGAAATCAAACATACAGATTTTTTTTATACTTGTGTATTCGATGTGCAGTACACCATATTTTCAGGTACTGGTGGTAGTTTTTCTACGTCAAATCTTATTCGCGTAGAATTCAAGTTTAACTGATATCTAGTTTCTCTGTTTATCGTTACCATGGAAATATCGATTTTCCTAAAAAACATATTATTTCAAACCTCAATCCAATTCCAATATCTGGTGTAAATTTCATATCGATTCGAGTCCGGGAAGTTTGCTAAACGGCCAAACGAAAATGTTTGGTATGGTCCAGAAAAAACTGTAGAGAGACACCTTAATTGAATAAACATAAGAAAGGAAAATCATGCGAGAATTCTAATGACCACGTACATTTCATTACAAGCAAGCGACTACAGCATCTTAACATCATTTTGCCGTGCTTTGCTGTTATGAGTGATTTCGGTGATGATAAACTTTAGTAATAGCCAAAATTTTTAAACTACCATTTGAGCCCACCTGTTATTAATATATATTGGCTTGGAGCTAACGCAAGAATGACCACCTTGACAGCTGAGTGGGGAAGGATGCCGATAAATTTTCACACCTATGTCAATGCAAACGCCTGTTGCTAGGTTTTCAAATTATCTCAAGCTCTTTTTTTCCTGTCAAGTCTCAGTTACAATCTTCATTTTGTTTATATCTCACATGCCGCATGTCGTCTTGCAAATCTCGGCTGGTGGACTAATTGAGTCTTTTATCCGGTCAAGCAGTTTGTGTCTGGCAAATCGCATTTTGGACTGAGTCTTGCTTACCATTTATCGGGGACAAATTTGTAGATATCAGTTCATACTCGAAAAAATAAACTCTTTATCTTCCGTCTTGGAGACCTTGTGAAAGGCCAGAGAGCACAACCAATTAAACATCAAATTATTTTTTTTATTATTTCTTATGTAAAAATCTGGCGATAAATGATATTACCCGAAAGCAACATTTCCTGCAAATAAATGTCATTGATTCCTCGATCTTCTGTAAAGTTATTGATCGTAGTAAGCGTTCGCAAAGTTAAATGAGTCTTTCAAACTAGCAAATTAAAAACTTATATATGCGAATTTTACAGGAAAAAATATTTGACTATTACGTAGTATTCGATACTATTCCACTTTCACGCCATTCGAAATCAAGAAAGTGTGGATGTTGAAACCTACACTGAAACTGTCGATCCGCACGTTATGTGATTCCACCGCTGTTAATATCTAGATTACTTTGAAAAATATCGATCCGCACGTTGTATTCACCGCTGTAATCTGCAACACCCTGCTCGTTTACAGCTCACTTTTCACGCTCGTTTTATGCACTTTAGTTGTCATCATCATCATCATCATCATCATCATCATCATCATCATCATCATCATCATCATCATCATCATCATCATTATCATCATCATCATCATCACCATCATCCAATCACAATGCGAAGTTTCTTGATCTTACATCATTATTAACCCACTTATAGGGCAAAAATTTTATCACACCTCCTAACACACCCTGCGCGCCCACTCCCGATACCCTTAGCGTGCCCACTTCGATCAAATCGAGATTTTTTCTACGCACACCAAGGAAATACTTATACTTACATACTTTATACCTATACGCGGTGGACTATAAAGATTAATAATTTATAGCGGATATTACACGGCGGCCCAAAGATAAGGATTTTATGTTCGAGTGGCAGAAACCATATCTCACGATATATTTGTACGGCACTCAGTAGATAAAATAGCGAAATATCAAAGAACAACGCGACGCTGGTATACAGCATGAGTGGGAAGGTATAAAATAACAACGGTTTCTACTTCGAAACAAAGGGCGCTTAAAAATTTGCGTGACATTAGAAGTTTTAAAATATAAAATAAACAGTTGTTATTAGGAGAAATTTGTTTGCGTGTCTACAGAGAGTTATCAGTTCAATTCGTTTGTTCAGTGTAGCTAAATCAAGTTTGCAAACTTTAGAATACTTCTCCGATAGGCATTAATTGCATCGAGTGGAAGCGGGGTTTTAAAGGGACAGTTTCACGGTTTGGCGCATGTCCATAAATCAAAATACTTTTTTCGCTTTTTATCAATGTTATCGCTTAGTAAACCCCACTCACATGTAGTTCAGTAATCACATACTATGATTAGACGTACCAAAATGACGGATGACCAAAATTGTGAGAAGATTTTAGTGGATTTTACAAGCTTAGTGGACCGTTGAATTTAGTTTTGGCCCGTAGGATTTATTCCACGGTTGATGATTTTATGGCTATTTGCATGCGAAATCAGGCAACTCGCTTCCGACTGGTTCATAAACAATGAAAAAGCGGGCCTTGCAATAAAGCGTGCACAGGCGAATATATAATATGGACATGCGCCGAACCGTGAAACTGTCCCTTTAAGGAGTAGCTTGCATTATGATCTTCGAAATTATTTAAAATCCCTTTTGTTGTCTTTCAACTGCAAAATGTGTTTACTGAGCCCTGTGTTGAGTCTGTTGCTTGGGTTGTTAAAAGAAGATTTTTGGTTTGTAAATCTGATCTTGAAGGAGTTCAACAAGGCCTAAGCAGGTTTGGTCCGGCTTCTAGTTGTTTTGTTTGGTTGTTACAGTGGCTTGGTAGACCACGGATTATTTAAGTAATATTCGAAAAACGAGCTCGAGTGTTTCATTTGGTTTCCAAACACCAGGAAACAGATGAAAGCACGATATAATGGTGGAGACGCGCTATCGATCGATGACCCGTAGCTAGCAAACGTAATGAACAATGACGAACTGAGGGCTCAGTGTATATTCCTACTTTGCACATTTCGCAAGAGGTTTTCGTTTCCTCTGCAATTTTTCATCACAAACAGATACGAATTAAGGGTATTATTTTCAATATTAGAACACTTACAGTGCCCTAATATTATTTTCGATAATGATAAAAGTATTAAAACTTGGATCATTTAAAACCCTTGTTTTAACATGAAAGGATGCAATAGACATGTTTTGGCCTGCCAAGTTTGAGGAAACAAATAAAATACGACACCTGGCATAACCAGAAAAAAACAAGCTATATAAACAAACAAGAAGTTTCGAGTATTAAATATTCCCGGCCAAACTTCAGGTTGGGCTCTTTGACGTCGTAGATAAAACTCCAAGCTGCTAAGTTACTCCAAGCTTGCGGCGGTTGGTTCGCAAATTTCGGGGTAGTCTCGCGTGTGCGACAAATGCAGACTGCAGACCAGATAACTTGTCAGTATATCTGGTGTTACTATTACAGATATTGAGGGCTAACCGTAAGCAGGCTAGCCATAACGCTATTCAGGCTAATCGGAGCGCTATTTAGGCTTTAAACCGGAACGTAAGGTCTGAATAAGGCTAACGGGAGCGCTATTCAGGCTAACCCGGAAGTACCAGTCTACAGTCTGTATTTGTCGCACACCAACGATTTCTTCGGTTTGAAAACTCTTTGGAAACTGAAATTGTAGCGCGAAATGTACCTTAGCATTAGTTTTTTGCCGCCGTAAAGAGAAAAGGTGATGTTTTGGAAATTTCATCACTGTAAAGACTAATGTTTGGTTTTCTTTTTAAACATCTTTATAGGTGGCTTTTACTCTGACACTAAAGCTTACGTTAACGTGAGCTGCCGGAAATGTCCCTTTGGCACTTTTGTCCCCTACAATAAGGCGCCTGGAAAAAGAGCACAAGATTGCATTGCTTGTCCGCAAGGTAAATACATGAATTGAGAACAGATCGATAATATGAGTTGTATAAGTTTATTAAATGTTTCGAATATATTAAACGTTTAACGTTGACTATAGAAGCAAACAACTCAACTAAAACAGGATAGTTGTGGGAAAAAAGGGCTAGAGAAGAAGTACTCCAACGAAGGACACTAGGGAACTTTTCTTTAGGAGTTTAATGATGCCACAAGGTATTGCGCGCGAGGTGAGAATCTCCCTAGGTGTCCGAAATCCTCTAGGGTACTTTAGAAGAGGTAATAGTCATCTCTTTGTGGTGATAATCCCTCAAGGAACTAGGCGAAAAGTTATTATCCTCTTTAGTGAATGGCAGTCCCTCAGGGTACTGAATGAGAGCGAGGGAATAATCTCTTTAGTGGTGATAATCACCCGAATTACTAAGTGGGAGGCGATAATCCTCTCTACGTTATCTCTGATTCGTAAGAGAAATCGGAACTTTACCTTGTTTCCGTGGAGTTTTAGGGATTTTAAATTCTAACGCGCGGTTTGGGACTGGCACTAGTTTCGCACGCGCAATGTTATATTTTTCAAAGCAGGTGTACCCCCAGACAAAATTCACCATTTAGCGTTACAAAAAGCTTCAAAATCGCTTGCTTCAAAATACAGTCTTCAGCCATTCCTTAGCAACTGCTCCAGATCTGTAGTTAAGAGTCTCCCCCCTTAAAGTATCATAGTACTGTAATTATTTAGGAAAGCCTCTCCAAACCTATAACTATGATATTAGTTATATGGTATTAAAAAAAAATGCAAATCCACGAAGTTAACGTGCACGATAGAATGTAAAAAAAAATAAGCAACAATTCATAGGGGAAACTAAACCCACACTTCGCGGACGATTCCATCAACGATTCACTGAACACAGACAATAGTCACTGTAACGCTCAGCAGCAGTACCTACACATTTTAACTTGACGGATCACTCTTTTTAAGACAATAAAGTTATTCGTTAGTAGAAATAAAAAACACACTGCGGTGACAAACATGACAAGACAACGCAAGTCGAAAAAAGACTTTGATTTTAAAAACTTGACGTTTCGTATGCCACAACATACATCTTTAGAAGTGACCGTTAACTAAATTTGAAAACTGAAATTTAAATGCGAAGAAAAAGAAAAATACTAGTATCTAATAAAATGTAACAATACTAACAATTAATAAAAACAGATGAGTCTGCGGGGAAAAAATATTGACATAGACATATAAAATGCTAGTAAAGAAAAAGTTTCTCACTACCAACGTTTTCATTCATGGCTGGCTTTAAATCACGAATTAACAATGTTTTCTTAATTCTACAATGTATATCTGCCCGACCAGTTGCTAAGATGTCAAAATTATCCCATTTAATATTGAAAGTTTTGTTGGTTTTGTTTATCGCGATCCCGAGAACTGGACTTAATACGGTCACTACCATTGTAGTTTTTGGTAAATTTTCCACTTTGAGCGATTTTTCGAAAATCCCAAAAACGGTTCCAACGATTTTTTTCAAATGTTACAACACATGACTGATAATACAAAAAAAAAAGAAATTCCAAAGCCTTAATAACATTGATTTACTGGAACACGTCCAAATCTGTCGATAAAAAAAGCAGGCGAGCGAGGAAAAACAAAAATTGAGGGAAGACTCGCCCGCCTTAAGCCTTGACTAAACGATTAATCATTTTCGTCCAACATCGTGTTTGTTGCACACAACATCGCTCGCCTTAGTCTCCCCTCGTTTTTTCCTCGCTCGCCCCAATCTCGTGCCCAGAGTCGGCCAGCTCCTCGGTCAGCGCTAGGTCGCTTAGACGAACTCTGGGAAAGGGTCATTCACAGAACAATAAAAGTCCGTCCGGAAGTCTGAAAATAATTCCCGGAAGTTAACCGAACCGGAAACCCTGGAAAACATTTTTTGGTTTGAGTGGCCAGATGTTTGAAATATCAAATTACGTTAATTTTTCTTTATAAAGCACCTTAGAACTCGTAGTAGAGCGCTATATAAATGAAGTACTTTTAGTTCAACCCTTTTCATTGAACTCGAAAGATACCATGAATTAAAAAGTACTTGTTTTAAACTGCGTTTTTGAACGGAGTTTAAGGTCGATCGAAAACTCAATTCATAGTTCACTTTTAAATCTCGCTAGAATTTTTTCATTCAGTTCTCCGTTCGCTCTCCTATCCCAGCAAAACTAAATATCGAAGACAACGTTCGATTCCAATGACAATGCAATGCAAAAGTTGGAGATTATGCGTCGTTGTTTTGAAGAAGGAAAAGAAATGTCCAAAAAAATTATAACACACGTGCACTTGCAGGTGCACGTGTGTAGGTGTACTGCTCATTAAAACCTCTTGAATAGCGTTGACCCTGCCAAACAACCTAATTATTACAGTTATTTGGCGAGACAGTGAAAATGCTAGCAGTCAAAGATCCACTTGATTGCTGTCGGTGTCGTAGGAAAACACAGAGCGAAAGGAGGACTAAATGAAAAAAATTCTGGCGAGATTTGTAAGTGAACTATAAGTTGAGTTTTCAATCGACCTTGCCCTTAGTGTCACTGTCGTTGACCGATTCTGTTCAAAAACGCAATTTAAAACAAGTACATGTACTTTTTGATTCATGGTACCTTTCGAGTTTAATACGAAGGGCTGAATTGAAAGTACGTCATTTATATAGCGCCTTACCACGAGTTATAAGGTGATTTATAAAGAAAAATGAAACTTAACTTGATACTTCAAACATCTGGCATCCAAACCAAAACTGTTTATCCAGGGTTTCCGGTTTGTTTACTTACGGGGATGATATTTTGACTTCCGGACGGACTTCTATTGTTCTGTGAATAACCAATAATTTTTTTTTTTCACCTTCCCAGAGTTCGTCCAAGCGACCTACCGCCGACCGAGGAGCTGGCGGACTTCGAAAGTTGCTCTTAATGTTACGTGTGGAAAAAGAAAATAAATAAAAACCGGCTCACCTTATGTTTCCCTTGGGTTTTGTCTCTGTACGTGTTCCTGGAGTCGGTTTAAAACAATTTACACAAGCTACTCTTCCTGGGGTGTTGCTTCCATAAGGCGAGGCAAACATAAGGTTCCTCAGTATTACATAAAATTTTCGCCACAACTATATTTTGCGATTTTCGCTATCAAAAAAAAAAATGCGAAATTAAAATGTCGCGAATACTATGTGTCAGAATGACACGAAAATTAGGTGACTGTCATAATGTCCATTCTTAACGAAAGGATGAATTTATTACCAATAAAACGTGTACAAGGAAAGTATCAATTCACTGGCTCCTTAGCTTAATGTTCGACAAACCACTTAAACCTTTCTATAGCGTCCGCCATTGTTCTTTACGGATTTATCCATTCCCACCATTTCTGCTACTGGTATGTCTAAGCCTCCATGTATAACAGGTGATCACCGGAAATGTGCCTCTTTTACTGTTACGTAGACATACGCGCCTATCAAAATAAGCCGGAACCTTGTAAAGCAGCTGATTTTGCATTGTCAAGGAAATAACTAAACTTGCAACGTTGGAAAAATCGCAAAATTAAAGTAATTTTGGATACAGTATTTTCCCAAAATCAAACCCTCGTTAGTTTACGTGAAAATTTCATGTAATAAGATAAAACCATTTTTGTTTAAATTGTTTTTCACATGTAGCATAAGGAGCAAATTTTCGCAGCTTTCTCATATATTGTTGTAAACGGCTGTAAAAGTATTGCAATCGCCCGCAGAATAATGCCGCGTATTATAGATCGTTTCAAGAAAAAGTGATCGTATTCAACATCGGGACCGCCTGTGGCAGAACAGGAACTGCTTTTTTATTTGCTTAAATTAGTGGAGATGTTAAAGGGAGAAGAACGTCCTTGAGTTTGGATTAGAGCTGGACTTCGAGTACGAGTTCCAGTTGCACTTCGAGTTGACACAAGTTTTACCAGATTTCTATGGCACGTACTCTTCGGAAAGAACTAGAAGCCTTTTCAAGAACAGTGCAAAGCATAAGGTGATACGTTTGCAAACCCCATGCCGTAAACACTCTTTAATTAACTTTCGACTATTTAACTTATCAACGTACGGATTAACCGTTAGCCGTAAAACGGAGACAAATATTAGCCGTTAGGCGAGAAAATTAGAAAATTTTAACCGTTAGCCGTTATAAATGTAAAGAATGTCTAGCCACAAAAGTGAAAGTGTGGGGATTCCTTCTCAAGACTTTCTATCTTGGCATTTATGTGTCGTGGTACCGAGAAAGGCCAACAGTGTTAATTCGGCAAACCAGAAGTGTCGGAAAAGGTCTGCCGAAGTTTTTGTCAGCTAGGAGTGTTGCTCTGACTATTTTCAGACCTTCTTTAATTTCTTCATGTCTAAGCTTACTTAGCTGCGATGTCAATGTTGAAAGCGATACTAAGTATATATTCACTAAAACACATAAAAGTAAATATACTTATGACATAGTTACATATATACTTCTACTGAACTGTCGATTCTCGCTATTACGGTAATTTAAAATTATTTTGTAGACCACAGTGTAGGAATGAAACATACTGATAGACCGTTTACTTTTATCTACGATATTTTATAACATAGTTTTTATCCCAAAATGGTCCTAAGACTTAAATGTGTTTTTAACAATGGAAATGAATTTTTAACTTTAAAAGAAAATGAAAAATAACTTTTAGCACTTCTGTTAACTGTAAAGAAAAACGTTAGCCATAAAAAATCCAAAACGTTGGCCGTTTACCGTAAAAGCCACAGCCCCATTGAAACCCTCATGGGATGTTTCTTCAAGGGTTTACCTAGGTTCACAATACTGGAGGAAGGAATTAACGTTCCTTCTTTTGGCGACATTTGATGCTATCATGTGCCGTTTAGAACATATTTTATTCTAATTTCTGGTTTCCGCCTATGTTGTAGGAACAAATACAAGCACGTTTGCTGGCTATCGAGCCTGTAAATGCCTGGAAGGATTCTACCGTACTCACCTTTTCGAAGGTTGCAGACAATGTGATCAAGCTGAAATTAAATGCGTGGATGACTATGCTACTCTCAAGTCCGGTTACTGGTGGAGTTGGAGAAACAAAACACACAAACTGTTGTACGAAAATTTCACCATGAATCTAGCTAACTTCACTTTTGTTGTACGCACGGATTCCTCGCGCAACGATACCCTCATTGAATACCCTTACGTCCTACCAAAGCCACATAAATGCCCAAGAAAGGACTCGTGTAAAGGCGATCTCGATTCTAAATGCACTGATGGCTACGAAGGTCCATTGTGTGAAGTGTGCAGTGCTGGGTACTATAAACAATTACAAACATGCAAACAATGTCCAACAAAGACCTGGATGGCTGGCCAGTTGTCAATTGCAGCGGCAGTGATTGCAATAATTATTGCTCTTGTGGTGTGGGCGAGCAAAAGGAAAAGCAAGAAGAGTAGCGGACGCCCTTTAGTGGATATCATTCTTGGAAGGCTAAAGATCGTAATTGGCTTTTATCAAGTGATGTTTGGAGTTCTGGATACATTTGCCTACATTAAGTGGCCAGAGTCCCTCACGCTTATTGGAAAGTATTCCGAAATGTTACAGCTGAATGTATTGCAGATTGCACCTATCCACTGTCTCATTCCAGCTATAAAAGTTGACGCATTTGGAAGCTTGTTTGCCATTCTCGCAATAAATGCTGCCGCCATCATTATATCTGTCGTTATCTACGGACTAAGAAAGCTCTTTCTGATGCGGAGCAGTTTAGACGAAAAGGAAATGGTGGTGAAAGCTTCACAAGCGAAAGAGCTTATCTACAGAAATTTGTTTTTCGTCCTCTACGTGACGTACCTCAGTACCTGCTCCAAAACAGCAAACGTACTTCCCCTTGCATGTCGTGAACTTTGCGAAGACGAGAACGTGAAAGATTGTCAAAAGTTCCTAAAGGCAGATTACAGCATCATATGTCATGGTCCAGAGTACAATCGTTCGGTTGTTGTTGCATACTGCGCTGTTATTTATATAGTCATTCTCCCAACTGCATCGATGATAGCTCTTTGGAAACAGCGAAAGGTGTTTAATAAAAGCCAAGCCGAGAATGAACCGTCTGATGCACAAGAAGAAAGCACTGAAGTTGTCAAGGGATTACGATTCCTCTTTGAGAATTATAATCCTCATTCGTGGTATTGGGAACTTGTCGAAACAGTTCGGAAGGTTGTACTGACATCCGGTTTGATTCTTGTGGGAGGCGAAAGCAGGGCTTATGTCGGATTAGCGTGTGTATTGTCAGGTCTCTATGGGATGTTCTTCGCATACGTCCACCCAATAGCGAATCCATTCGAGAACAAGTTGATGCTGACATCTCTTGCTGTCACGTTCGTTAACTTGGGAATAGGAGCTGTGAGCAAGATCCCCAAAGAAAACATACCGGCCTCAATCGATCCATACGTGGACAGCATCATGTTTAAGATATTTGTGATTGCAGCTAACTCTTTAGTGATTACACTTTTGATAGGTAAGTATTGCGGTTTTGAGATATTTGAAAAAGTAATCTGTGTTTGCGGAAAGACAAATACATTATTGTGCTTGGGGGAGGGATTTATTATATGCCAATGTACAGGGCCCGCGCAGCAAGATTTTGACTTGGGGGGGGGGGGGGGGGGGGGGGCTTAAACGTGAGCCAGCTTTTTCTTTTTCTTTTTTTTTTGGGGGGGGGGGAGGGGGTGGGGTGGGGAGTGGCATGCTACCCTTGGAAAATTTGGGTTTTAGTTACTCTCAGATACCGGAAGGTCTTTCTAAAATTATGCTGCTTAAACGTAGGATCGATCTACAAGAGATTATTGCAATTTATTTGCGCTGGCCTTCGAGCTGGCGTTATTTAGATTTGTTACATCACACCGATGAGTCCCAAAAAGGACGAAACAGCTGTCCCTGCTTTATCGGTTCTGTTCCTGTTGGTGTCTAAATGCGAAGTTAATTTTACACATAGTATCAGCCTTGTTGTAATGTCTTTGCAATATTAGTAGATTCAACATTTAGAACCAGACCTATAGATTCACTATCAAATCCTGCTTGAAACAATGTAATTTAATCCAACACAGTACTACTGCCATTAGCCTTTACAAACCCTGAATCCGCCGTTTTCTGCTACATTTCATATATATCATATATATCAATCAATGGAAATTAACGAATAAAATTTTAGTATAAATTAGATTGTTCAAAGACCCCGAAATTTCTCTTTCTGTTATTGGTATGATCTGCAAATTCGTTTGAGATGTCAAAAAGTCATTCTTCATGACTTTCATTATTGTCCGGTTGCTAAATCTCTCTTGCGTCATTGTTGAGAAAAAATTTCAGTCTTTAGGCGCTAGGGAGCTGAATGATTGTTCACCAGGATTTACCAATATGGAACAAAATCAAAAACACAGTTTATTACCAGCTTCTGGAAAGGCGTTCAAATGAAATACTTTTAGTAATTGTTCGTTCGATAATAATTATTTTTTGCGTTTCTTTTGCTAAAGCCCCCCCCCCCCCCCCCCCCCCCAGCCCCTCCCTCTCCGCGGGCCCTGATGTACTGCTTGTAGGCGTAAAAGGAACGTGCTTTTGCAAAATGGTTCAAGGAGATTCATATTCTGCCCTTTGGACAATTATGTGATAATTATTGGGAGATATCTTAGACTGTACGTAAGTGGTTGTAGAGCCAGTTTTGGCAAAAATCAATAGCAAGTAAAAAAAAATAATTCGTAAAATTAAAGTAAAAACATGTCTTAGTTTTGTTATTATTGATAAAAATCTGCTTTCTTTCCGTTACAAAATTACCAAAAGAGAAAAACTATATGTTGTGGTTAAAATTTGCAGAACGAAACAACGTCCTTCATTTTCATTAACGTCATTTTCATTAACGTCAGCTCACTGCTACTAGGTCGTTGTATGAACAAGCCAGGTCAAAGAAAGCATTTATTGTATAATCAGCAGTCAAATGGCATTCTACTAGAGCATTACAGACAGTTTACAAATGCAGTTTATCGTGTACTTATTGTTAATTTATTGCTAATCACGGGCTTCTGTTTTCTTTGCAGTTCAGTACCTTGTTTTAATTTATCGGAACTTTAAAGAATGGCGCAAAAATCCCAAACTGTCCTTTACTTGTTGCCTAGCCATGCTACTACCTCTGAATGAATTGCAGGGCGAGTTTCGTGGATTGGTTGGAAAAAGTGTTCTCAAGCAACAACTACAAACGGGTAAAATGAACATGCCGTCCATTTCAAGCACTCTAAAAGACACCGGTGTGGTTGGATTTAACCTCGAGGAAACAGACGAAGCTAATGTGAAGAAAACTTGTCAGGAAGATGCCAATTCCAGCAGTGAGGGTGACAAAAAATCTAAAACCAAAGGTAGCACGGAGTGTGACGTATGCATCGCAAACATCACCATTCATGAGCCGCCAAAGGAGATATATGACACCTCCTTTTGAGCAATGTTAAAATAGCTTTCACCTTACTTTTGCGTAGTCAGAAAGATAGCAGGCCTTTAGCAGGAGCACATGGCTTTTAGTTTGTTAATGAAATCATGATATGGCTAAGGCTGTGTAGCGCCTTCAGGTAGTTTCGGTGTAAAAGTTTTTTTTTTTTTGATCTGGCGCTAAAATGCTCAAACAATGTCCAGACGTTTCGGGACTACTGTCCCTTCATCAGTGGAATGGCCGTTGGAGTCAGTGCGCGTCATTTTATTCAAAAGTGGCAACCTGTGGAGCGCGCGCTGAAATCAACCTGAAGTCAACGTTAATGCCGCGCGGCCGCAGTGTTCCGCATTTGAAAATTAGGCCACCCTCCGCGCTGCGTTGTTCTCTGATGTTAGTAAGGCCTGATCGCACAACAGACAGCATCATGTCATCTGTTGTGTGACCAGGACAGGAGCAATGCTTTGCGACGGTTTGCGATGGGCAGGTAAGCTTTCTTTCAACATAGCTCCAATGATCACAGAACCTGTCCCCAACCACCTTCCTGTTTCAACAATATACGATAGAGTACATGCACGGCAAGTGATGATGTAGACGAGGCTACTTGTTGTGCTCGAGAATCTCTGTCGTGTTGTAAGGGGTGTTGATCTGTGATGCTGGATTGGTATAGGCGCAGGTCCTGTATCGTGGGCAGTGAAACGGAAAGGTTCCATTTGGTTCATCCTCTGTGTTAACGCCAGATTGAAGCCTGCTGCTTATCAAGAAGTCACTTAAATGAGTGTCGCGGCGATATGCACCGAGTACGCGTGAGTCATTGAAGATCACATTGCTTTCTGGATCAGATTTAAGCAGGGAAAAGTTCTCAGATAGACTGTTCTTCACGTGGCAGTTGGTCGGATTGTACGTTAAGATCAAGGGGAATGACTTGTTTGATGGCTTGCCGTCGTTAGATGTTTGCGAGGCTGCTTCGCGGGAGATGTTGTTAATGCATTGGAGACCTCGCCCTACAACTGCTGGAGGATATTTGCGGTGCAGAAAGAATAATGTCGTTTCTTTACTTTTGGTGTTGTAGTCGTACTCATCACTGCATATTCGCCTGAGGCGAAGAAGCTGGCTGTAAGGAGCGGAGTTCTTTCATTGGACAGGATGTGACGAAGAGTGTGTGAGATACGAGTGTGAGGCTGTTTCCTTGTAGTGGATGGTTGTTATTAATCCTTGAGGTGTTGGTTTCAGGAAGAGGTCAGGAAAAGGTACTTGTTTATAACTGATGGTCCAGGTAAACCTAAGGCTTGGATGGAAGTTGTTTACGAAGTGGTAAAGTCATCACATTCATTCTTACTGTAGGCAGCTGACCTTACAATGTCATCAATGTAATGCTTATAGAGGTCAGGCTTGGTCCCAGGATATTGTTGGAAAATCTGTTCTTCGAAGTTACGGACGAACAGACAGGACAGGCGTAGTTCGGCCCTAGTCCAGTGTCCATTGCCACCCCCCCTCCCCCCCCCCCCTTTTTTTTGCTGGTAGAAACCTCTCTTAAAAGTGAAGCTGTTAAGGGTTAAGCTCAAAACGGGGTACTAAAGTATTTGTCAGTGTTAAAGCACTGGCCATTTGTTAAGGAAATTTGACCCTTTACTGGAAAACAGTGAATAAGGTGCACGCACGCACACGGCACGGAAGCAACATATTCGCACGATCCTTATCGTGCGTTATGCGAACTAAAACAATTGATTTTCAGCAATGCGCTTGTGGACTTTGTTTGCATTCGGCTAACACGGTGGAGCTTTGTTTTATAACACGGTAGATTAACAAGGTTATTTTTAGCATGGAAGATTTCTTAACACGCTAGACTTCGTTACACGGTAGACTTCTTAACACGCTCGACATCTTGACACGGTAGATTTCTTAACACGGAGATTTTTTTTACACGCTAGACTTGTTAACGCGCTAGATTTTTTTGAACAGATTCTTTTTCTACAGTGTATACAGCGCGAGTCCGTTAAAGTAAACGAAAGCTGATTTCTTTGCATTCAACTTACCAAATTACATCACAGGGAGAATCGTTGTTTTGCTCTAATCATTTCCTTTTGTCACCTTTGTTTGCTTTGGCGTAGAAAAGACTATAAGGAGACATACTAAACTAATCGATTTATGCTACATGCGGCGGTTTATCCCTTTGCAGTTTCCAAACATCGATCACATACTTTCGCGGAGTCAGCATAAGTGCTTTGCGCGCGCTCAATTGCTCAGTTTCCATAGTTACTTGATCATCAGAAAACATCAGAAACAATTTGTCAAGAAAATCAGAAACATTTTGGAAAGCGACGAGTGATCAAAATCATCACGTTATTATGGAATCTCAAGAGCAAGAATATTCATTTATTTGCCAAGAAAGTGATTTGATTCGAACGGCAATGTTTGACGGCAAGTTGTTATGAAATTATACAAGGCCGAATTTGCGAAGCACGACATTGACAAGGCGCATTTCCGACCGAGTTGTGAGTTTCATACCTGGTGCCGCTTGGAGCGAGTGAATGATTGTTCAAGCTCGAAAGAAACTCATCTTCGATTTTTTAACTTCAACTAAACAAAACTGGATTGATTTTTTTCTAAACGTCATCAAAACAGGGATTTAAATTCCTTGAAGCTGGAGAATTTCGCGTCTCACGATTCGCATAAGAATGTTAAATTCGCTTTGTGCACGAATGCTCATTTCAAACATATATAAGTAATGTTATATGTAATAGGACTACATACTGTCCAATTTGGAAATAATTGGATGAAAAAAATTCCGAGGACAGCCAAACTTGGACGAGGCCGTAGGCCGAGTCCAATTTGGCTGTCAGAGGAATTTTTTGAATCTAATTATTTCCAAATTGGACAAGCATGTAGTCCTTTTACCTATTAATTATATAGCAAGTCAGTCAATCCAGCGTAAACACTTATGTCCAGAGCGGAAAAAGCCTACAGTAATAGCAAGAATAGCATAGCATCTGCAACTCAGTGAAAGCATTGTCTTCAAAACTAAAACTTAATAAAACGGTGCAATTTTATTCACCTGAGTTTGTGAAGCTTGCTACAGGGTGAAAAAACAGCATCGATCGATGAAAGTCGTAAACAAAAGTGACACTTTATAAGACCACCTGACCTTGTAATTGTCCGAACGAGCTTTATAACTTCTTGAATCTAACATCCTCCTTTCCACCATCTGGTTCGTATTCGTCACATTTCAGCGAAAAACGACAAAGAATGGTCAAGAATCGCTTCTACGTAGCTCATGGCGAGGAAAAATTACGTTCCAGCTCACTCGCTTCGCTACGCTGCACTTACGTTCAGCCAAGCTTTGGTTTGTCCCTTTTAGGTTAGCACTCTTCTCTTCTGACAACGTAGGAATTTCACATTTAAGTTACTACTGCTGAAACGATAAAGAGAAATTAAAATTTCATCAAATCTCCCTGATAAAATTCCGCCATTGTCAACTTACAATTTATAGAGCTGACGCTTTGTGCTGATTGGCTAATCTCTATCACATGCCGTTTTTTCTTGCATTTGATTGGCTGAGAGAAACTGTCCTATTTTTCTTAAATTGGACGGTTTCTGCATAAGCCCTAAGTGAAACTGTCCAAATTTACCCTAAATTGGACAGCTCTCAGAAATTACAAGGTAATAGTTGTGCCGGCAATATAGGATTTCCTGACAGCTATATAATTAATCTGGAAATTGACACGATAATCGTGTTAGTGCGTGCATTTTGCACGTATTAACACGATGGCCGAGTCACAATGACCGTGTCGTAACACGCTGCTTTGCCTTTAGCGTGCAAAGGTAAACAATAGCTTTGCTGCTAATGAGAAAAGTGACTTACACGGAGCTACAGTGTTGAGACACGCGTCTTTTGTTTAAACGTGCGAACGTGCCGTGCGCGTGCGTTCACCTTATTCCTTGTTTTTTTTTATGTGGAGGGTCACAAATGTTGCAAGGCTTAGGCCATTGTTGTTGAGTATTACCGTGTACAAAGACTTGATGTCCATTATCAATACGAAACGATCAGAACAGGAAGTGGGATAGCTGAAAGTCTGTGCAATGTTGAGCATGTGGTTTGTATCCTTGACATAGCTTGGCAAACCGCGAACTAAGGGAGAAGTGAATTTATTGAGGTTAGTTGTTTAGAGCTCAGTGGAGCAGTTGAATGCCGACACAATGGATCTCCTGGTGGTCCCTGGCTTGTGTATTTTTTGGAAGGAGGTAAAAGTTGGAAGTGCTTGAATCACCTACACATACTTAAGTACGCCTTGCTGAGCTGATCCTTACACTTACACAGCTTCAGTTTTCACGGAGGCTTCTACCAGCAAACGGGTGGTGTGACAATGGGCAGTAGACTAGAGCCGAACTACGCCTGTGAGATTTTCCAACAGTATCCTGGGACCAAACCTGACCTCTATAAGCATTACATTTATGACATTGTAAAGGCAGCTGTCTGCAGTAAGAATGAACTCGATGACTTTACCACTTCATCAACAACTTACATCCGAGCCTTAAGTTTACCTGGGCTATCAGTGACAAGCGACTACCTTTCTTTGGCCTCTTCCTAAAAAAACCAAAACACCTCAAGGATTACCAACAACCATCCATATCAAGGAAACCGGCTCACACTCGTATCTCACATACTCTTAGTCACATCCTGTCCAATGTAAGAACTCCGTCCCTTACACCCAGCTTCTTCGCCTCAAGCGAATATGCAGTAATGAAAACGACTACAAGACCAAAAGCAAAGAAACGGCAGCATTCTTCCTGCACCGCGAATATCCTTCAGCGGTTGTAGATTGAGCCCTCTAACGCGTTAACAACATCTCCCGTATAGTAGCCTTGCAAACATCCAACGACGGGCAATTCAACAAGCAAGTCATCCCCTTGATCTCAACGTAAAATCCGAACAACTGCCGCGTGAAGAACATTTTATATGAGAACTTTTGCCTGCTTAAATCCGATCCAGAAACTTATGAAATCTGGTCATGACACACGCGTACTCTGTGCGGACACTAATTTAAGATAATTTTTGTTAACACAGAGGATGAACCAAATTGAACCTTTCCGTGCCACCGCCCACGATGCAGGACCTACGCCCATACCAACCCAACATGACAAATCAACACCCCTGGTAGACCACTTCTCAAACTCACCAATAATTCGTCTGGTTAACACAAAGGAAATCAGAACTGTGACGGTGGTTTGGAAATCTGATCTTAATTTGCATAGATTTTTAAGATTATATTTCTCCGTTTTCTTCGTAGTTTTAGTTTCGATCGAGAAGATATATCAAACACTCGTGAGAGTGTTTCATCACATGTCCAAACACCTCGAAGTTCGTCAAAAATACTCCGCTACGCGTCGTATTTTCAACTCTCTTCTCGGTGTTTGGAAATGTGATGAAACACTCTCCCTCGTGTTTGATATATTACTTACAATACGAAAGAGGTTCTCGTTCACAGCTAGTAGCCTCATCTACATCATCACTTGCCGTGCATGTACTCTGTCATATATTGGTGAAACAGGAAGAAGGTTTGGGGACAAGTTCTGTGAACATTGGAGATCTGCTGATAAGAAAGCTGACCTGCCCGTCGCAAATTTAACATTGCTCCTCTCCTGGTCACAAAACAGATGACAAGATGGTGTATACTGTGCGGCCACGCCTTACCAACATCAGAGAACGACGCAGCGAGGAGGGTGGCCTAATTTTCAAATGCCGAACACTGCAGCCGCGCGGCATTAACGTTGACTTCAGGTTGATTGAAATGGGCTCTGTCAGCGCGCGCTCCACATGTTGCCACTTTTGAATAAAATGACGCGCGCTGACTCCAACGGCCATTCCACTGATGAAGGGACAGTAGTCCCGAAACGTCTGGACATTGTTTGAGAATTTTTGCGCCAGATTCCAAGAAAAGAAAACACAATTTTATCCAGAAACTACCTTTTAGTTTGTTAGCTTGTTATCTTGATAAAACGGCACACTTTGGTAGAGGATTTTGCCCAGCTAAATAGTGCTACGTAGTATCCGCTTATAGTAAAAGTCAGGATACACCACTTTTGATTCGGAATTTACCAGTTGTACCAATTAAAATCAGTATAGGTGATGTCACATAAAATAAGGGATTGATAGCGTTTTTTGGTCTCTAAACTAGAAACTGCCAAAGATTTTTGACGGCATGTAAAGTATGCAATTAGGTTGTCAGTATTTTCAGCCAGTAAAGATGAAAATTATAACGTCTGATGATGTCTAGTTTGGAATTTTGTAGTGTTTTTTGGTCACTTAACACGAAAATGATGTCAATAATAATCAGAATATTGCTAAGCGTTTTTAGTCTGTAGACATAAAAAAAAACTGAGGTATAATAATGTCATCTAAAATCCGGAATTTGGTAGTTTTTTTAGCCCTCAAAACGGAAATTCTAATACGATCAGAAATTTTATATCGTTTTTTTTTTTTCACTAAACAAGAGAACACTAAGGCGTAATGACTTCTGTTATTACAAGGAATTTGGTAACCACTCTGAGTCACATAAGAAGTCCTAACGATGTCATTTCTTATGAAACATTTGTTATTGTGTTTGGTCACTTAGCAAGAGAATACTAAGGCCTAACGATATCCTTTATAAGAATGAATTTGTTGGTCATTCTGAGCCACTTAAGAAAAGGATACTGAAATGAAATGATATTAGTACTAATTAGGTATTTGGCAGGGATTCATTTCCTCAAACAAGAAGATAGTAATGCCTTATGATGTCATTTATAATAATTAATTTTGTAGTGGTTTCAGTCTCTACACAGGAAAATAATGCGGTTTAATAATGTCATTTCTAATCAGAATTTCGGTACTGTTTTTAGTCTTTAACAGGAAGGTACTAAGGTCTGATGATGTCATTTACAATAAAACATTTGGTAGTGTTTTCTGTCTCTAAACAAGAAAACACTATGGTCCAATTATGCCATTTATAATCAAACATTTGGTAGTGTTTCTGTATCTAAACAAGAACATACCATTGATATTTAGAATTTTGGTAGTATGTTTAGTCAGCACGCAAGACGTGTGTAAGGTAAAATGAGCCATTTAAATTTAAAATTAGGTAATGTTTATAGTCTCCTAACACGAATATACTTAGTTCTAGTGATGTCATTTTTAGCCTAAAGCCTTTTTAAGCCATAAGCGATTTGGTAGCGTTTATAGTCTAAACAAGAAAATACCAAAGTCTTGTGATGTCATCTATAATTAGAAATTAGTCACTAAACAGAAAAAAAAACTCAAAACTAGTGATCTCATCTGATCTATAAGACATTTGGTAGTGTTCTTAGTCTTAAAACAAGTAAATAGTACGTCCAATGATTTCATTTAAAATCCGCAATTGGAAGCGTTTTTAGTCTAAACGCGAAAACGCGAAAGTAGTCACTGAACAAACAATTTCTAAGGCCAAATGATCTCATTTACAATGAAGAATTTGGTAGTTATTCTGAGTCAATTAAGAAAAATATACTTAAGTGGATAATGTCGGTTCTAATAAGGTATTTGGCAGTTATTTTAGTCTATCAGGAAAAATAGTAAGGACTTATGATGTTATTTATAATGATGAATTTGGTAGTGGTTTTAGTTTCTTACCAGGAAAATACTATGATTTAATAATGTCATTTGCACTCAGAATTTTGGTACTGTTTTTAGTCTTTATACAGGAAAATACTCAGGTCTAATGGCGTCAGTAATAATCAAACATTTGGTAGTGTGTTAAGTATTTAAACAAGAAACTGCTATGATCTAATGATATCGTTAATTTATAATCAGGATTTTTATGTGTTTTTAGTCTTTTAACAGGAATATACGAAAGGTTTCATGATGTAACTTACAGTGAAACATTTGGTAGTGTTTTATTAGCCTCTAAACAGAAAAATACAAAGGTCTAATGATTCCATTCATAATGATCATTTTGGTAGTGTTTTTAGTCACAAAAAAAGAAAATACTAAGGTCTAATGACGTCACTTATAATTAGCAATTTGTTAGTGCTTTTGATTGCAGTTTGTATATAGTTTTATTTGTAGCATTTGTAGGATAGTGACGTTTCACTCAAGTTTTTCGAGAGACATGCTTCCCCTGCTGTGAAGTCAATGAAGTTGAAAGGCAGACCTTGTTAACCAAGTCAAAATACAAATGTAGACGAGAAAAATATAAGGCAACGCTTGCTTCGCACTGAACCAATTTATTACTTCACTACTATGAAAGTAAATGCACCGCCACAGATGTGGTCAAAACAACGTATGAGTGCTTCCATTCTGCCAAATATCCCGGTTTTTATCTGTCAACTGCCAATGCCAAATGTAAGGGATTTCAATTCTCTAAGCTTAAAACCCCCTGCCCCGGAAACACTTGTTCCGCTTACTCTAATATTTGGAATAGCATTGCTCTTGGCAAAGGTACCCTTTTCTCATCCTCTCGGTTCTGACTGAAAACTCTCGGAAAGACAAAATTTAAGCGCTCTTGGAATACAATCTGGTGACCTTTGAGTCACCAGCCAACAGAAGAAATATTGGCTAAAACTAGCGTGCAGAATATCTACTCGCACCGCGCGTGATTTCTACTCAACTGAGTGGTGTTTGACGATAAAATTCGTTAAAAAGCAGAGAGCCAACTTATTACTGATATCACAGCACTTAGCATGTTTGTCGTCGTAAGGGCTTTTTATTATAAGAAAGGTTTTATTCGACCTTTTTATAGTAAGGAATATTGTGCGTTGTTAAAAGAACACGCCAAGAAGTCAGAGTACCTGTTGTAAAGTGGGTCATGACTTGCTGGAGAACGAAACACATAAGCCTTTAATAAAGCCTACCTTTTGACCTTAGCTGGTTTCCTTGCTTCTCTCTTTAGAACCCCCAGTAAGTGGGGTCTACGGCCTTATGTGCTGTCTAAGAACGAGGAGAATGACATTAATTTGTATTGTGAGTGATAACTGGACTTCATAGCACGCCATTTCGTACGTGAGAAATAGGCCTGTCATACACACGAAGTGCGCCACGACCCCTAAACACGCCTTAGAAGCGTTATAACCTGCGAAGCAGTAGTTTCCTTTTCAGAGGGTGAGAACCTTGAGCATGTGAAAGCTTGGGACGTCAGACGGAGCAAAAAGTAATTCAATGAGGTGACAGGAATAAATCTTCCATGCGACTCTTGCGGCGGGATAGGAAACGAAGACTGCGCAGGGTAGTTTCGCTTGAGATGGCATTGAGAGGCCCAGTATGATACAGTATAAATTCCTAAAATGGAACAGTGGTCAGTATATGATTTCGCTTTAAATCATCAACAGAAAGGCAGGCATCCAGTCATGAGAATAATTAATATGCATTGATCTACGGGAAAAAAATCCTAAGGTTTTTATAACAATTCCTTAGCTTTATTTAAATGCTTTTTCGGAGAGCAAACTTTGGATTATATCTGGAAGGGGTTTTGCGTCAGCAATATTCTAGCGTAGCGCATAGTACTAGGAACTCTCCAAAAATGGCGATAACGACAAGGCTATACAAAAGGTGACTTGCATTCGGAAGAAAAGCTGACTGTTTGAGGAGGTGTGGGTGAGGGTTGGCGTGGTTGCCTACAATGTAAAAAAAATTGCACTTAAAAACATTTTGACTTATAATGAATAGAATTTTGCTTCTGCATAATAATAAGTCAAACACATCTGTTGTATGAAACACTTTTACATGCGGTATTTTTTTTAATTAATTGGGACTGCATTTTAACTTTTCTTTGTTATAAGAATTTTACATTGAATGAACTGTCTTCATATATAATGGTGAAAATACAGAAGGCACGCAGTTCGGTATATTGTTACCCATTGAAAAGCCGCAGAGTAAAGTTTTGTTCCTAAATCGACATAAACCAATCAAATGGCGGATATCGCTTTTTCACGCTTGAGAACAATGATGCGCCCAATCAGAACCCGCGAATCATGTTTTTTGGCGTGTGATTTGTACCAAGTTGGAGTTTTTCATTCAAGGCTGATTGGCGGCGTTACTTAAAAGATAAGTTTCTTTTACGACTGCAATTCCAACGTTTACCTTGATGAAACTTTCTCGCTATTACTTAAAAAAAATAACGTAAGTGAAAATCCTACGGTTCTTCTGCAGAATAGTACGTCGAAGGTCTGGAGAACGACAACACACAAAAAATAACAAAGCGGGAAGTAAAGATGTTGAATGAATATTTTTTGACAAGAGAAAAACACGACGAGAGAAAGCGCACAATACATTCGTAAGAACTGGACAAGGTTAGCCAGTCCGTTACACAGCTTCAGTTGACTGAAACAATCAAAACACAAAATGACCCAAAAAAGAAGGCCATGGAAGCAAATGTAAAGCTGCTGGACGTGCCGTTGACGGACGAAGATATTGAAGTACAGTGCTTTACGCTGTTTACGAAAATAACTTTCTTGGACTGTTGGAGTATCATCGACTGAATTGTTCATTAAATAAGGTGCTCAATCTCAGAGCGCATATAATAAACACAATACCACTTTGTACAGTGTTTACGTACTCGTTGGTTTGTATCAGAAATTGAACGTGTGAGCGCAACGAACGAGTGAGATTTCTGATAGTTCGCCAACTAAAAAAGTTGCCATGGCAAAGTCATAAGAGGTCAAAGATACCCTTTGCTAGCCCTTTTCAGGCTACTAAAGACATGGTAGAAAGACGCATTTCTATAATTTTTACAGTTACTTTTTCATAAAATTTAGGTTGCCCTCAACCCTATTGACAGACGTTTTAAATAATTGGTTACAATGATTTTTTGCCGATTAAACAAAACTATACCAGAAGCAAAAAACTATTACAATGAAAAGAACAAATACAGGGTGTCTTTGACTTCTCTTGACGTTGCCATGGGAACAGATTTTGATGTCATTTTCATACGACTTTATTAGCAGGCAAAATGCTTTACAAGATTGCACTAAATGTTTTTCGACTACGTCATTGGCCTAGCTGTAATATTACGCTAAAGAAGGCAAGGTCTAAACTATTTTTAGCCACCTTAAACCAAAATGAATATTTTCCTCATTGCCCTTTATTATTTCCTGTGGTGGTGATGATTCTGCGTTTCCCCTTATCGCTCTCGTAAGAAAAGCAGATCCCAAGAGGATTGACCGAGTCACAGCCCCTCAGTGGCCAGAAATTTCAGATTTTAAACGCTAACCCCAACCCTAGGGGCCAAATCTTCAAAGTGCTCCGATCTGAATTTTTTTTCATTTCCCCTTTTCGCTATCTCGCGAAAAGCAGATGCCAAGATTATTGGCCAAGCCACAGCCTCTCAGTGGCCAGAAATTTAAGAGTAACTGTAAGGGTAAACGCAAGCCCTAACCCTAAGAAGAAATTTTCAAAGTGCTCCGATCTGAATTTTTTTGCATTTGACATTTTCACTCTCTTGGGAAAAGCCGATCACAAGAGGATTGACCGAGCCACAACTTTTTGTTGGCCAGAAATTTAAGATTAACTGTTAGGGTAAACGCTAACCCTAACCCTTAGGCGAAATTTTCAAAATGCTCCGATCTCAAATTTTACGCATTTTCCCTTTTCGCTCTCTTGGGAAAAGCCGATCCCAAGATGATTGACCGAGCCAAAACTTTTTGTTGGGCAGAAATCTAAGATTAACTGTTAGGCTAAACGCTAACCCTTACCCTAGGGCGCAATTTTCAAAGTGCTGCGATCTGAACTTTTACGCATTTTCTCATTTCGCTCTCCTAGAAAAAGCCGATCCCAAGAGGATTGACCGAGCCAAAACTTTTTGTTGGCCAGAAATTAAGGATACCTGTTAGGGTAAACGCTAACCCTAACCCTAAGGCGAAATTTTTTAAGTGCTCCGATCTGAATTTTTTTATGCCTTTCGCCTTATCTCTCTTTTAGGAAAAGCAGATCCCAAGAAAATTGACCGAGCCACATCGTCTCACTGGCCAAAAATTTCAGGTTTAAAACGCTTACCCTTATCCTAGGGTTAAAGTACTCCGATCTTATTTTTTTTGCGTTTCCCCTTATCGCTCTTTTCCGAGAGACGTAAGAACAATAACAAGATAAATAGAATCCTCGACGACTTTAAAACTTTAGGGGGAATTCTTTGCAAGGAATTTCCAACGTGCAAGATGTTGTAAAGAGGAAACCAGAAGCAGCTGAAAACTATCGGCTGTCAAGACGTTCAGGTCAAAGTCAGTGATGTTTTCAGTTCGCACGATTTATTTGAAAAATGTTTTGTTTGATTGGAATTCAGTTAGTGTTTCTATACCCAGGGCACGGGTGCATGAAGACGAATAGTGATGTGTAAAACTGGCTCGATTACATTATTCAAAAACAATGAAATAAAAAAATCGGCAATATCAACTACATCTGGCCTCCATATAATAAAGAGAACGTTACCCGTTGGCTCAAAGATATGAATTTTTTGTTCCCGTTCCAGAAACGATATTGTTTCTGTTACTCGAACATAAAATCCAGATCTTTGAGCCACCATATAATATCCTCTATATGTATACTTTGCAATGGGGGTATTATATTATGTTCACTTGGCCTATACCGAATCTTGCCAGCCCACAACCTGGTAAAAATGATAGAATGTTCCTGTCAGGATTGAGTGCAAAGCAATGCCCTTATGTTCTGATCTTCTGAATGTGATTGGAACTAATGATATTATCTTTGGCTTATTTTGCATGTTACGTCCCCATACCAAGAAACTAATAAAAATGCTCTATTTGATGCTAGGATTTGTCGAAAATGGAGCTTCCAATTCTATATTGTCTCAGAAATAATGGAGCCCCCTGCTCATCAACTGGGTAATCATCACCTTTGGGTTTAAAAGAATAACTCACCATCGCTGTTATCTTGGGAAAGACAATAATTCAATAAATGATTTTTTAAGCTCTGTTCCTGTCTCCTGCTACACAAACATTGTAAACATTACATATGTGGACGCGAGACAAACTAACTTCCGAGTTAGGATTTCAAGTTAGGATTTCGAGCTGGATTTTCGAGTTGGATTTTCGAGTTGGATTTTCGAGTTAGGATTTCGAGTTGGATTTTCGAGTTAAGGTTTTCGAGTCAGGATTTTTTTGGCAAAACAAAACCCATTACAATTATTGAAAGCTAACCGTAAACAGGCTAACCGGAGTGCATAGTAGGCTAACCGAAGTGAATATTATGAATATTATAGTTCTGCCATCGGGAAACGAAACACTATTTCTTTTTTTCTGAAATAGCTGCTTGCTAAAAGTGTGCTTGCCTATCCTGTGGAACAAAGTGGAAGCATGGAGAAGAAGTGGGATATAACAGCATTGTTACATCATGGTAACGTACCGTTTGTAGATATTTGTTGTAGCATGGATGACGAGGAAAACGGTTCCAAATAAGTGGTTTTAGTGGGAAGATATTGGCCGCCTGGTGCTTGAAGGACATCATTACGTCTGGATGCCCGCAAGTTACTAGCATCACCCGAAGAATTGAGGGGTGTTCTGAGCTTCGTTTGGAACAATAGCGCTGTTTAGACGTTCGCGGTGAACGTTCTCAGGCAAAGGCAGATCGATGAAGGCGGAAAGTCTAAAGCAGATATCTTCTCTAAAACTATGTCCGCAAAAATTTCCCAGTGCCCTCGAAGGAGCTGAAGCGACGAAGTTTTCGAAAAATTGACTGCCTTTAAACCTCTGTTTCCACGAAGAAAAGTTACCCATGCAGCTCCTCATACAAATATCCACCACTAGTTTCGCTGTCAATCATGACAAAAAAGTAAACATGAATTCCCTAAAAAAATAATTGCAGACATGGATTAGAACACCTAACGAAAGTGGTTAGGGTTAGCATTTACCCTAACAGTTAAACTTAAATTAATGGCCAACAAAATGTTTTGGCTAGGTCAATCCTCTTGGGATGGCCTTTTCCAAGGAGAGCGAAAAGGAAGAATGCATAAAATTAGACTTCGGAGTACTTTAAAAATTTCGCCTTAGCGTTAGGGTAAGCGTTTACCATAACAGCTAATATTAAATTAATGGCCAAAAAAAAAATTTTTCGCTCGGTCAATACTCTTGGGATCCGCTTTCCCCACGAGAGCGAAAAAGGAACATGCGTAAAATTTGAGATAAAAGCACATTGAAAATTTCGCCTTAACGTTTAATACGGAAAAATGGGATCTACTTTTCCCATGAGAGCGATCAGGGGAAAACGCAAAAATTTTGAGATCGGAGCATTTTAAAATTTCGGCCACTAGGGTTAGGGTTATCGTTTTTAACCTCACATTTCTGTGAACTGAGAGGTGGCGGCTCGTTGAAACCTCTTGGGATCTACTTTTCCCATGAGAACGATCAGGGGAAACGCAAAAATTTGGAGATCGGAGCATTTTAAAATTTCGGCCACCTAGGGTTAGGGTTAACGTTTTTAACCTCAAATTTCTGTGAACTGAGAGGTGGCGGCTCGTTGAAATCTCTTGGGATCTACTTTTCCCATGAGAGCGATCAGGGGAAATGCAAAAATTTGGAGATCGGAGCATTTTAAAATTTCGGCCACCTAGGGTTAGGGTTAACGTTTTTAACCTCAAATTTCTGCGAACTGAGAGGTGGCGGCTCGTTGAAACCTCTTGGGATCTACTTTTCCCATGAGAGCGATCAGGGGAAATGCAAAAATTTGGAGATCGGAGCATTTTAAAATTTCGGCCACCTAGGGTTAGGGTTAACGTTTTTAACCTCAAATTTCTGCGAACTCAGAGTTGGCGGCTCGTTGAAACCTCTGGGGATCTACTTTTCCCATGAGAGCGATCAAGGGAAATGCAAAAATTTGGAGATCGGAGCATTTTAAAATTTCGGCCACCTAGGGTTAGGGTTAACGTTTTTAACCTCAAATTGCTGCGAACTGAGAGGTGGCGGCTCGTTGAAACCTCTGGGGATCTACTTTTCCCATGAGAGCGATCAAGGGAAATGCAAAAATTTGGAGATCGGAGCATTTTAAAATTTCGGCCACCTAGGGTTAGGGTTAACGTTTTTAACCTCAAATTTCTGCGAACTGAGAGGTGGCGGCTCGTTGAAACCTCTCGGGATCTACTTTTCCCATGAGAGCGATCAGGGGAAATGCAAAAATTTGGAGATCGGAGCATTTTAAAATTTCGGCCACCTAGGGTTAGGGTTAACGTTTTTAACCTCAAATTTCTGCGAACTCAGAGTTGGCGGCTCGTTGAAACCTCTGGGGATCTACTTTTCCCATGAGAGCGATCAAGGGAAATGCAAAAATTTGGAGATCGGAGCATTTTAAAATTTCGGCCAGCTAGGGTTAGGGTTAACGTTTTTAACCTCAAATTGCTGCGAACTGAGAGGTGGCGGCTCGTTGAAACCTCTGGGGATCTACTTTTCCCATGAGAGCGATCAAGGGAAATGCAAAAATTTGGAGATCGGAGCATTTTAAAATTTCGGCCACCTAGGGTTAGGGTTAACGTTTTTAACCTCAAATTTCTGCGAACTGAGAGGTGGCGGCTCGTTGAAACCTCTCGGGATCTACTTTTCCCATGAGAGCGATCAGGGGAAATGCAAAAATTTGGAGATCGGAGCATTTTAAAATTTCGGCCACCTAGGGTTAGGGTTAACGTTTTTAACCTCAAATTTCTGCGAACTCAGAGTTGGCGGCTCGTTGAAACCTCTGGGGATCTACTTTTCCCATGAGAGCGATCAAGGGAAATGCAAAAATTTGGAGATCGGAGCATTTTAAAATTTCGGCCAGCTAGGGTTAGGGTTAACGTTTTTAACCTCAAATTGCTGCGAACTGAGAGGTGGCGGCTCGTTGAAACCTCTGGGGATCTACTTTTCCCATGAGAGCGATCAAGGAAAATGCAAAAATTTGGAGATCGGAGCATTTTAAAATTTCGGCCACCTAGGGTTAGGGTTAACGTTTTTAACCTCAAATTTCTGCGAACTGAGAGGTGGCGGCTCGTTGAAACCTCTCGGGATCTACTTTTCCCATGAGAGCGATCAGGGGAAATGCAAAAATTTGGAGATCGGAGCATTTTAAAATTTCGGCCACCTAGGGTTAGGGTTAACGTTTTTAACCTCAAATTTCTGCGAACTGAGAGGTGGCGGCTCGTTGAAACCTCTTGAGATCTACTTTTCCCATGAGAGCGATCAGGGGAAATGCAAAAATTTGGAGATCGGAGCATTTTAAAATTTCGGCCAGCTAGGGTTAGGGTTAACGTTTTTAACCTCAAATTGCTGCGAACTGAGAGGTTTTACAACGAATTTAAATTTGCAAGGACCACCGTGACGAAACAGAAGTACCGGATCCTCTAAATGTATAAGATCTAATCAGCTATAACAAAATAGTAAAGGAAGAAAAGCAACGCTGATTGAACAGTTGGGAACTAAATATATTTCCAATATTTCGGAAGGCACGGCCTTCCTTCTTCAGGGTGTTACAAAGAATGACTCTAAAAGTTAAACGTTACAAATTTAAAATATAGGAAATACGATATAACAAGCAAATAATGATAACGTACTAATCTAAGCGACGCGGCTAAGAGATAATTAACGGTAGAAAGAAACGTTAAAATTTGAAATTTAAAAATAAGGAGAAACGTTACAGTATGAAATGCTGTGAAAAAGCTAAAAATGGCACTAAAGGTAGAATGCTGATACTAAAATAACGTATTAAGTTTCATCTTTCTTATTTAAACCTTGAGGTTCAAGAGTTTGACCTCTTTCAATGAGGTATGCTTCTCTTGCCTTACGTACACTGTCACGATTAGATTGAACGAGTTCAAGAGGAATAAGTTGCATGTCAGTAGTGTTATGATTGTTACACAAAAAATGTTCTGATACTGTGGTGGGCTTAGAGCTGTTAGTTTGTTTGTCAACAGGTCTGCGATGTTCGTTGAAGCGGTCTTTGAGTCTACGTTTGGTTTCTCCTATGTATTGTTTGTGACAGTTGTTACATTGTACCATGTAAATAACGTTTTTGGAGTTGCAGTCAATGTAATGGCGAGAGAGAGGTGGCGGCTCGTTGAAACCTCTGGGGATCTACTTTTCCCATAAGAGCGATCAGGGGAAATGCAAAAATTTGGAGATCGGAGCATTTTAAAATTTCGGACACCTAGGGTTAGGGTTAACGTTTTTAACCTCAAATGTCTGTGAACTGAGAGTTGGCGGCTCGTTGAAACCCCTGGGGATCTACTTTTCCCATGAGAGCGATCAGGGGAAATGCAAAAATTTGGAGATCGGAGAATTTTAAAATTTCAGCCACCTAGGGTTAGGGTTATCGTTTTTAACCTCAAATTTCTGCGGACTGACAGGTGGCGGCTCGTTGAAACCTCTGGGGGTCTACTTTTCCCATGAGAGCGATCAGGGGAAATGCAAAAATTTGGAGATCGGAGCATTTTAAAATTTCGGCCACCTAGGGTTAGGGTTAACGTTTTTAACCTCAAATTTCTGCGAACTGAGAGTTGGCGGCTCGTTGAAACCTCTGGGGATCTACTTTTCCCATGAGAGCGATCAAGTGAAATGCAAACATTTGGAGATCGGAGCATTTTAAAATTTCGGTCACCTAGGGTTAGGGTTAACGTTTTTAACCTCAAATTTCTGCTAACTGAGAGGTGGCGGCTCGTTGAAACCTCTGGGGATCTACTTTTCCCATAAGAGCGATCAGGGGAAATGCAAAAATTTGGAGATCGGAGCATTTTAAAATTTCGACCACCTAGGGTTAGGGTTAACGTTTTTAACCTCAAATGTCTGCGAACTTAGAGGTGGCGGCTCGTTCAAACATCTGGGGATCTACTTTTCCCATGAGAGCGATCAGGGGAAATGAAAAAATTTGAAGATCGGAGCATTTTAAAATTTCGGACACCTAGGGTTAGGGTTAACGTTTTTAACCTCAAATTTCTGCGAACTGAGAGGTGGCGGCTCGTTGAAACCCCTGGGGATCTACTTTTCCCATGAGAGCGATCAGGGGAAATGCAAAAATTTGGAGATCGGAGCATTTTAAAATTTTGACCACCTAGGGTTAGGGTTATCGTTTTTAACCTCAAATTTCGGCGAACTGACAGGTGGCGGCTCGTTGAAACCTCTGGGGATCTACTTTTCCCATGAGAGCGATCAGGGGAAATGCAAAAATTTGGAGATCGGAGCATTTTAAAATTTCGGCCACCTAGGGTTAGGGTTAACGTTTTTAACCTCAAATTTCTGCGAACTGAGAGTTGGCGGCTCGTTGAAACCTCTGGGGATCTACTTTTCCCATGAGAGCGATCAGGGGAAATGCAAACATTTGGAGATCGGAGCATTTTAAAATTTGGGCTACCTAGGGTTAGGGTTAACGTTTTTAACCTCAAATTTCTGCGAACTGAGAGGTGGCGGCTCGTTGAAACCTCTTGGGATCTACTTTTCCCATAAGAGCGATCAAGGGAAATACAAAAATTTGGAGATCGGAGCATTTTAAAATTTCGACCACCTAGGGTTAGGGTTAACGTTTTTAACCTCAAATTTCTGCGAACTTAGAGGTGGCGGCTCGTTCAAACATCTGGGGATCTACTTTTCCCATGAGAGCGATCAGGGGAAATGCAAAAATTTGAAGATCGGAGCATTTTAAAATTTCGGACACCTAGGGTTAGGGTTAACGTTTTTAACCTCAAATTTCTGCGAACTGAGAGGTGGCGGCTCGTTGAAACCCCTGGGGATCTACTTTTCCCATGAGAGCGATCAGGGGAAATGTAAAAATTTGGAGGTCGGAGCATTTTAAAATTTCGGCCACCTAGGGTTAGGGTTAACGTTTTTAACCTCAAATTTCTGCGAACTGAGAGTTGGCGGCTCGTTGAAACATCTGGGGATCTACTTTTCCCATGAGAGCGATCAAGTGAAATGCAAACATTTGGAGATCGGAGCATTTTAAAATTTCGGCCACCTAGGGTTAGGGTTAACGTTTTTAACCTCAAATTTCTGCGAACTGAGAGGTGGCGGCTCGTTGAAACCGCTTGGGATCTACTTTTCCCATAAGAGCGATCAAGGGAAATGCAAAAATTTGGAGATCGGAGCATTTTAAAATTTTGACCACCTAGGGTTAGGGTTAACGTTTTTAACCTCAAATTTCTGCGAACTGAGAGGTGGTGGCTCGTTGAAACCTCTTGGGATCTACTTTTCCCATGAGAGCGAATAGGGGAAATGCAAAAATTTTCAGATGGGAGCATTTTAAAATTTCGGCCACATAGGGTTAGGGTTAACGTTTTTAACCTCAAATATCTGCGAACTGAGAGGTGGTGGCTCGTTGAAACCTCTTGGGATCTACTTTTCCCATTAGAGCGATCATTGGAAATGCAAAAATTTTGAGATGGGAGCATTTTAAAATTTCGGCCACATAGGGTTAGGGTTAACGTTTTTAACCTCAAATATCTGCGAACTGAGAGGTGGTGGCTCGTTGAAACCTCTTGGGATCTACTTTTCCCATTAGAGCGATCAGGGGAAATGCAAAAATTTTGAGATCGGAGCATTTTAAAATTTTGGCCACCTAGGGTTAGGGTTAACGTTTTTAACCTCAAATGTCTGCGAACTGAGAGGTGGTGGTTCGTTGAAACCTCTTGGGATCTACTTTTTCCATGAGAGCGATCAGGGGAAATGCAAAAATTTTCAGATCGGAGCATTTTAAAATTTCGGCCACCTAGGGTTAGGGTTAACGTTTTTAACCTCAAATTTCTGCGAACTGAGAGGTGGTGGCTCGTTGAAACCTCTTGGTATCTACTTTTCCCATGAGAGCGATCATTGGAAATGCAAAAATTTTGAGATGGGAGCATTTTAAAATTTCGGCCACATAGGGTTAGGGTTAACGTTTTTAACCTCAAATATCTGCGAACTGAGAGGTGGTGGCTCGTTGAAACCTCTTGGGATCTACTTTCCCCATGAGAGCGATCATTGGAAATGCAAAAATTTTGAGATGGGAGCATTTTAAAATTTCGGCCACATAGGGTTAGGGTTAACGTTTTTAACCTCAAATATCTGCGAACTGAGAGGTGGTGGCTCGTTGAAACCTCTTGGGATCTACTTTTCCCATTAGAGCGATCAGGGGAAATGCAAAAATTTTGAGATCGGAGCATTTTAAAATTTTGGCCACCTAGGGTTAGGGTTAACGTTTTTAACCTCAAATGTCTGCGAACTGAGAGGTGGTGGTTCGTTGAAACCTCTTGGGATCTACTTTTTCCATGAGAGCGATCAGGGGAAATGCAAAAATTTTGAGATCGGAGCATTTTAAAATTTCGGCCACCTAGGGTTAGGGTTAACGTTTTTAACCTCAAATGTCTGCGAACTGAGAGGTGGTGGCTCGTTGAAACCTCTTGGGATCTACTTTTCCCATGAGAGCGATCAGGGGAAATGCAAAAATTTTGAGATCGTAGCATTTTAAAATTTCGGCCACCTAGGGTTAGGGTTAACGTTTTTAACCTCAAATGTCTGCGAACTGAGAGGTGGTGGCTCGTTGAAACCTCTTGGGATCTACTTTTCCCATGAGAGCGATCAGGGGAAATGCAAAACTTTTGACATCGGAGCATTTTAAAATTTCGGCCACCTAGGGTTAGGGTTAACGTTTTTAACCTCAAATGTCTGCGAACTGAGAGGTGGTGGCTTGTTGAAACCTCTTGGGATCTACTTTTCCCATGAGAGCGATCAGGGGAAATGCAAAAATTTTGAGATCGGAGCATTTTAAAATTTCGGCCACCTAGGGTTAGGGTTAACGTTTTTAATCTCACATTTCTGCGAACTGAGAGGTGGTGGCTCGTTGAAACCTCTTGGGATCTACTTTTCCCATGAGAGCGATCAGGGTGACCGAAAGGAATCCCTGGGTAAAACAGCATTGTCCAGGAAAGGTAGTCCACCTAGCTCTTTTTTTCATACATTTTTATAAGTGTCGAGCCACCCAATCCTACCGGCAAAATACTGCTCCGACTGCATTGTTTGGAAGTCAAAAGTTGTCCAAATTGCCTTGGCAGGTCTTGGAATCCATCCACAGAACGGCCAGAGAGACAACTTTACTGATGAGCCGCCATGTTTCGATGCAAATGTGTTTGGCGTTCCAATCATCGTCAAATCGTTTCTCACCTCTGGTTTCTTTTAGACGTTTGCCTTTTCACCATTCTAGCTTAATGATGCCAGCCTGGGGGCTTCTGCAATGGAAAATGACTCGAAAAAAACACTTATAAACGAAATTTTTGGCCAAATTCGAGCCCGTATGCTCGCTTACCAAGAAAAGCAACGGCTGAATGCTGACGTCACAATGAAAATTTGAGCCCTCAGTGTTTTGAAACATTACACATTTTTGCTCAAGATTCTTATATGCAATCACGAAATTCGACAGATTGCCTAAGTCCAGAAAACGGCTTTAAAAATTCCTGAGGCTTGGTATTTCAAGGGATAAGAAAATGCGTAAAATTTGAGATCGGAGCACTTTGACAATTTCGCCTTAGGGTTAGG
This sequence comes from Meandrina meandrites, assembly GCA_963693305.1. NCBI lineage: Eukaryota > Metazoa > Cnidaria > Anthozoa > Scleractinia > Meandrinidae > Meandrina > Meandrina meandrites. The sequence goes on from OY855905.1 coordinate 7,886,849, forward strand.
GTTAGGGTTAGCGTTTACCCTAACTGTTAATCTTAAATTTCAGGGCACTGTAAGGTTGTGGGTCGGTCAATCCTCTTGGGATCTGCTTTTCCCAAGACTGAGTGAAAAGGGCAAATGGAAAAAAATTAGATCGGAGCACTTTGAGCTCATTGCCGATTGGGACACTTTTTGAAAATGGTAAGGGTTAGCTGCTATGGTTAGGGTTAGCTAACTTGGGCTTATTTGTCTGCGAACTGAGAGCTTGGGGTAGTTAACCCTGACAGTTGAGGACAAATTTCTGGATAGTACAAGGCAGTCGCAGGGAAAATCCTTCAGCCGTCAAGTATTCCCATGGGAAAGATCGTGTTTAATGTGAAAAATACCAGGTCAGGGGACTTTGCAAAAGTGTTTAGGGTTAGGGTTAATAGTTGTGGCTAATTTTATCAAAATTGCCAAAAAAGTCCTTTTGGGGTATGGTGGCATCCAGCCCCCTCTACCTTGTACGTTCGAGGGTTAAACCTTTGCTACTTTGTTAAATAAATGCATTATAATTTTTCTTTTAATTTCAAATATAACAGTACCAAATATTGAATACTATCAAAAATCATATCCAGCAGTTTCATTATTTGCAATAAAGTATTTTCCACTAGAATTCAATACTAGATCTTTTTCTACATCGTTTAAAGTATTTCCGTGGCTGCTATCTATCACCATAATTTTAAATATATTCTGTTGTTTGTGTACAATTGTACTTGCAGCTTTGTTTTCATACAATATCTGCTCCTTTGATGGAACTTTTTCGTTTCCTTGGAAAGTATCGGTAAACCTTATTCAGTTTCATTCCATCTTTGTTGGAAGGACAATTAGATGAGAATTAACGGTATGAAATACTTCCTCGAGAGATTAAACACTGCGGCCATTAATTGCAATAGTTGATCTAATCCACAATCTTTGGCTTCAAGACAGTGTAATTTTCTTCAATTAATAATTACAGTGCGAAATAAATAAATAAAAAGACTATAAACTCTTTGACAAACCAACATCAATATTATTGTACAAAGTTCTGCCATAAGAAGATTTCAAAGCACATTAATTAACTGTACGTTATCTCTTCTAAGAATTTTTTTTCTTCAGTGTATTCCAATTAACTCTGTAATTGGTGGAGCTTTTACCATGAGTTCATCGTATTCCTTGTAAAATTTGGTCAGCTGAGCGATGTATGTTGCCTCATTATATGGAAGGCCATTGTTTTTGAGGTAGCTGGATACAAGCGGTTTGATCTTTAGACACATGTTGTCAGACAGCCGTGGGAATAAATGATGTTCTACGTGGCAACTGACGATTGAGTGACCAAATGAGTAATCAAGGAGAGGATTCCTGGGAAGATTGAGGGCTGCCGATGCTAACTGGTAAAGTCGCTTGGGACGTTTTTTGATGTCATACATTGGCAAGCCAATGTGTTGGAATATATTAACATGGATATATGGAATGGCAAGCACAGAACGAGTAGTAACCATGCAAAAAATGGAACCAGAGAAGGACAAACCAGCAACGTAGTGAAACATACAAAAGTGCATAAAGTAGCCAGCTGATGCGCCACAGAGGAGCTTGGCTATTGACCACCACCGTCCAGCTAGCAGAGTGACACCAATCGGCGTGTTGAAAAGTGGCAAGAACAGTGGAGCAATGAACAGGTATGTAATGCGGTCCAAGAAAGGTACACGCCATGAGCTTGAGTCACCCAAGCCAATCACATTGGTGTAAGGGTGATGTAGCTGGATGTGTGCTTCATGGGTCCCCTCGCTTGAAAATCCTCCCCAGAGCTCAACAAAGAACAAAGTCAGAAGGCGGTTCCAGAAAGGAGATGAGCCTGCCAATGCATTGTGGACAGCGGCATGTGCAAACTTCACGGTAAATGCAGCATGAATATGGGCAAACACAAGAAAGCCAATGACAAACAAGGGAATGCTGCCCGATCCTAGAAGGAAGAAGCTGATTGGAAGGAGTGCAAAAGTGACGCACATGATGGCCAGGTCAATGCCGTAAAGATCCCACCAGGAAGACCGTGAGATCACATCTCTGACTAGCGTGTTCAGTTGATTTATTGATGGCTTGTTTGGCAAGATGTCTTCATCTTTCTTGTCACTGTCAAGTAATAGGTCGTCAGCAATGTCAGTCTTCCCATATGGAGGCATGACTACAATCCAGGTTCCTGAAAAGGAATTATTCTTTAAGTGTCTATATAATACTATTCAAGACCCTTGGAGTCTTTCTTCATTTAATAAATTTTTCAGGGCTACAGATTTACTCCCTCTCACAAACACACCCACCTTGCAGAAAGGTTATAAATCTAGGTGCCTTGAACTTAAGATGCATTCTTCTGGATTCCTCTAGCATTTGTGATGAAAAGGTTAGTGCTACTACTGACAGATTTTAAGTTTCTGAGTGGAAAGTAGGTTTGTAGCCTCTTCACATCCAATGGAAGGCCGGTGGAAATTCTTTAACTATTTTCCACACAACTACAATTATTATATCCAGGATTAAACACAGGTATTGTAAAGCAAGTACCTCATGTATGACTCAGTGTTATTGACCACTTACATACTACTTCATATTTGATTGAATTGGTGAACGTTAATAAATGAGGACACTTAGTGATGATTTTAAGTACTTTCTAATTCAGCTGTAGAAATGGGTTCAACATAGTAAGCTACTGAGCAGCTCAAGACCGCAATAAATTATTTAAACTACCTAGTAATGCACTGTTAGTATATTGTCACTGGATCTGACATCACTAGGTTAATAGAATGTAAGGTCCATTTCTACTTAAGGACATTTGTGCAAAATTGTTTATGTGCATCCTTACTGCCTATGTAATTCATGTTGCAATGCCACGCCACGCCACGCCATGTCATGCATTCAGAGCGCATATGCTGAGGAACCTTTCTAAACACACACAGGGTGAGTAGCCATTGCATAAACCTCACTGGCAGTTTGCTCTCTTAAATGGTCAGTGACCCCTACTTTTTTCTTAACTGATCACTTTTGTTTAATGATCATTATCTACATTTTGTGAGAAAATGAAAATAAATTTATTAAAAGTTTGATTTTTTTTTTTGCCCAGGCACATTCGAATTCCACTTTTTGAGCTTTTTATTTAGCTGTATGAGTTGTATGGGTCGAGTCTTACAAAAGGATTGGCATGACTAGAAATTATTTATGCAACAGACACACTTCTTCAAATTAAGGACTGCAAACATTTGTTTCCATTTAGTCATCTTGCATTTGGATATTTTAAACTACAAACTCTGTAAACCATGCTAAATTATGTGCGCCAATTTTTCGAAATCAGGATAGTTTTCCACATGCTTTACCTCTGAAACGAAGTTGGTGACCTTGGCACTTTTTTTATAATTTTCTAAGACAAGTAACCTATTACCAGACCACAATAAGAATTTTAAAAATCTATTTACTTGGACATTTTGGGGTAAACAGTCTTAAAGGGAACCTCCACTCTTGGGACAAGTTAATGTTAAATTGTTTGAAATAATTCCTAATTTCCAAATTTTACAGGTCAAGGGAGAAATAACATTTAATAATAACAATTAATAAATGGAAAAGTTTATGGCTTTTAAATTTCCAGCGCCCCGCCATTTTGGATTTTATGACGTGTTGTGGCTCCCGCTAGTGTTTGGAAGCTGAAAATTTAAAAGCCATAAACTTTTCCATTTATTGTTATTATTAAATGTTATTTCTCCCTTGACCTGCAAAATTGGGATTTTTGGCATCAATCGGCCTCCACTTGTTGTAAGAGTGGAGGTTCCCTTTAAAGCAGCTGTCAGCAGATTATCGGCTGGCACTATTGGCTGAGCAGATGTGTGGAAGATTCTCACTGGTAAACTACAAGTAGCCAGTTATAAGAACAGGTGATCAACACCCTAACAATTGTTTGTACTGAAAGAAAATTAGCATTTCAAATTGTTATATATTATTATAAATTATCATTAAATTTGTTATAAATTGTAATATCTTAATATTGCTAATTTATAATGCTAGGGAAAAATATTTTCCACATTGCCTTGATGCTGAATGCACTGGGCTTGTCACAGACTCAACATGGCATGACGGTACCCCACAGTTTTACCACAGGCACAGGTTCCAAATTTAACAGGATTAATTCATTAATTTATTTCTAATATTGGGTATTTTTTAATGGAAACCACCGCGTCCTTTATAGTTCCAACTTCAAGCTAGAAATCAGTTGCTATTTTCAACTCGATTAACACGGATTAACTGCCACAACTTCTCTAAATGTGTAAAAAAATCAACGAAATTAGTTCTCATTTCAGGCGTTGCAATTAGATGCTTTGGTGATATTAAAATTTCAACATTGACGCTTGGTTCACTGAGAGCTCTGTCGCTTTATTCAGTGGCAACAACGTTATTAATTACCCCCCAAAAATCTACAGATTTATTTTATAATATAATTCTTGAAATGCAAAACACAGGGATTCCTGATTTTCAGCAGGTAAAAAGTTGGCTATAATTTTTTTTTTTTTTTTTTTGAGATGCACTTATTTTTGCAGACCTGACATTGCACATAATATTATACGCTGTTTGCGATATCCCATTTCTCGATGCCTTGCTAAGTTTTTTCGCCTTACATTCGGTTAAACATATTGACAGCCCGATAACAATGCCCAAATAAATACGAAATTCACTTACCTTTCAACCCCTGGAAGAAAATCGGCCAGATTTTCTTGCAGATGCGAAGCGAAGCACACGACCAGTATTTGTTTTGATTTTGTAATTCGTTCGAAGTCCAGTTTCAGCCGCGTAGGACTGTGAAGCAGTGGAGATTTCATTTTGCCATACATGACATGCTAGTGAAACAGTGGCAAATCTGAAAAACATAATGCCTGTATGTGTGTTATGTGAAGGCGAAACTTTTGATTGTACAGACGGACTTTATTACTGTCAAACTTGTGGAACACAGTCACAGGTACATTTGGTATATTTAGCCTAAGTTTGAACAAAGACAAATTTATTGTCAGTCACTAAGTTCTGTTTTGAGGTAAGACTAAAGGGCCTGTTTACATGGGGCCATTCCATTTCATACCCGCACCCCCCTATTGAGGATATTTTGTCTCAACCCCCTCGGAAATAACATTTGAAGACCCCTTTCAGATTTTTTTATCAAAGTGCCGACACATACCCCCCTTCAGAAACATAAAAAGATCAAAGGTACCGACATCGCTACCCCACAGAAATAACTGCAGAAGACCTCCCCCCCTCCTCCCCCTAGGATTTCCTTACTCCTCAATAGGGGGTGCAGATATTAAATGGAATTGCCCATGGAGGGAGGGTGCCCCAGGTAAGCGGGTTACCTGCCCAACCGAGCTACCCTTGGCGAACCAACTAGTCATACATTTTCTTTACAAAATCCTTTCAAGGTTTACATGCGAGATGGGGGGTGCTTACCATTCTGTTGGAAGGAACCGGTTGGGATGAATAATGATAAAGGATTTTCCAAAATCAGCAAAAAAAAACCAACAAGATGGCACTTACCATTTGAAATTCGGCTCATCCTCTGTGTAAAAACCTGTGCTCACTGGTCAGTGACGTCAAACAAAGAACTAGCAAGACAACAAAGAACCTCAAAGCAATATAGAGCAGGCAAGCAGTGTCCCCAAAACAAAGAAAATTTCATAGGTTATTACACTGAGGTAGACACTAAAACTGGGTTTCCTGTTATTGTTTACTGTTGACGAGAGACTGGAACTGGGAAATCATGCAAATGATAAGAAGATTTTTGATGTTCCATTCCGAACAGACTACTTGAGGAGTATCTCTGGAGGAAGTCCACAATTTTCGAACAAATCTTTCGGAAAATTACTGTTCTATTTGATTTTCAACCAAAATTTCAGGATTTTTTTGCTAAATGCTAAGCACCCCGGGTAACCCATCTAGGCAGCGAACCCTGTCTGCTTGCTGGGGTACCCCACCCTAGTGGGCAATCGTTTTGCCATGCAAAAGGTTGTGCCAAGGTAGCCCACAATCATGGACAATACTCTTGAGACACTTTACCAAATTTCCACTTATTCAGGGTACCTTAACACCCCCCTCCCCCATTTCAATGTTGACAATGTTGCTATGTGGTCAAAACAAAGTCGGCTGAATTGCAAACCCCAGGAAACAACATTGAGCGGGGGGAGAGGGGGATTAAATATTCTTTACCCGCTTGTATAAATGTAAGTCAAGACATTCGCAAAAAATGTGTCATATTAGTTTGTTTCAACTACTTTTGTCCATGATTGCAGCTACCCAGGATTAGTCTTCACACATGTTCTTAAATGGAAAATAATGTGAAGTAAATGCCACAGAATGTAAAAATTCTGAACTCAAACACTCCTGGCATTTAATCAAAATTGGTTTTACTTTGTCAACTGGAAAAAAAAAAGGTTTTTGAACAAACTCTAATTAATTCCTGGTTTTCACAGGACAGATTATACTATCTGCATCTAGCAACAAATTTAATTTTAGTTTTGTGGCCAGAAGACTGTTGAGATCCATGGAAAGATTGTACCTGGTAAATTTCAAAGAGCTTGGACATAAGTATCATAATAATTATATATTAACTGCTTTGAAGACTGCTGGCCTCGATTATGGGGATTATAGACAACGTTCTGTCTGGGAAAACCACAACATGCTTTTTCCCAGCTAGAACATTGTCATTCCCGCCTAGTAACGTCTGTCATTTTGCCTCACAATGCAATTAATTCAGCCGTGGCAATGAACGCGCCAACTGAGACAGTTAAATGCTCAACCTGAATCCGCTGTATTGTGAAACCATTTTAATGTGTTACACGCAATTGAAAAAAAAAACATACTGTTTGTATTTTTTGTCTGACCAGACTGGCTTCTTGTCCAGTAAAAGCTGGCCCCTGACAAATGACCTTCCTCTAACCAAAAATTTTGGGGTTGTAGAAGGGTTATAAATTCTGCATGAAAATTCAAGCTATGTTTTAGCCCTTTGCCAGGCTAAGTTGTTTGTAATACATGAGGTACATGTACAGCTACATACATGTACATGGTGATCTAGATGTCTTTTACTAGTTTTGTGTGAACTCCAATTTAGGATATCAGAGATGAAGAGGTTGGTGATGCAGATGAGGTAGATGGACGTTTGCAAGTAAAGAAACAAGGCAAACGTAGGGCAAAGAAACAATTCTGTAAGTTATCATTTAAGTAAGGATGAATTTTATCACTGAAACTCTAGTCTACATATAACATTCAGATGCCAACCCTTCCAGATTATTCATACAGAATCTCTTGGTCACCATATGGGTCCCACACTCATATTTAGCTCTTATTAACCGAGCAGGAGGTCTGTATGGGAGAATCTTGACCGAGGTCGTGAGTACAGACCGAACGCAGTGAGGTCTGTACTCATGACCGAGGTCAAGATTCTCCCATACAGACCGACTAAGCTTGGTTAATAAGATGTTTATTATATGGCCAAACTAGACAACTTTTCAGCTGAAAAATTCGCTTCGGTTCGCCATACTCGCTAACATGTTGCTAGTGAACGGCGATCGCAGAAAAATTAGAACAAGAGAAGGTCGATATCACCGGCAGATATGTTTTCAACTTCTCTAGCCTCTTTAATCGACTGACAGAATATTCTTACGGATATTTTAGTTGCTTTTAATCGTGTTTATTGCTTTTAACTTCCCACCTTGCAATTACTTCGCATATTCGTTTCTAGTTGGTGTTTTGATTTCATGCCTGTGAACTGAACGAAAATTTGCCAAAGTTTGCTCGTTCTTGTTAACCTTTTTTCACGTCAATAATCGACAGTGCCTTCCCTAAAACCACACAAATACCACAAAAATGCCATAGTTGACTCAACTATGTAAAACTGAAGGGATTGATGCGAAATGTTTAATTAAAAATACTTGTCCAGAGCAACTGGACGAAGAAGAAAAGCAGCAAATAATTTACGGGAGGACCAGAAAGCTGACACAATTCCATTCAGTGCTCGACGTAAAATTAGGTTCAGCACTTCAGTTAAGTTTGTTACCTTTCAATCTATCTTGATCTTGTCCTTTTATACTTCAATACACTTCATCGAATCTGAGTGCAATTTCGTTTCAGCATAATGTAGTGGTCTTGAAGACAGCCGTGGAGCCGTAAACAAGGACAATATGTAAACACTTGCTTCACTTGTCTTGCACAAGGCGTATAATTTCCAGAAAAGCTATTGCTTTAGATCTTCCCGTAAACCTTAATTGTTGTCACAATTTTCCAGGATGAAAAGACGATTTAGGAGGAGATTGCCCGAGGAAAATCTTCAGAAGAAAACTCTCTCGCTTGCTTTCCTCGCGTGTTTCATTCAACTCAAGAAGTGAACACCGCGCCACAAATTTTTCCCGCCTCCTCATACTATCACTTCATTTACATCAAAATGAAATGTCCAGTTGATTTATGACCATTTATACTAAAGAAGAATTTTTTTTAGCAGAAAAAAGTCCACGTTTTTGCATTTTTTTTTTGTAAACTTCTCAACGTAAGTGCAACCGCCTCCAACCGGTCTAGATGCCGGTCTAGATGGGAAAATCTAGACCGCGGTCAATATCGATTTTAGCCAATCAAATTCACGAATTTGGTAGTTCCCAGTCTTTGTGAGACACGGCCATATAATAAGTATGATTATTGGCTGATTTTGGCCAATTTTTTATCATTATTAATTTATAGGAAAAGTAATGTTTTCAGATGTGTGTGTTTTTGGCTGAATTTGGTGAGATCTTTATGTTTTCTTCAGAGATGCTAATAAAAAGGGGGGATACAGTGACCTAATGGTTAGTTTTCTGGACTCTGGTTGGAGCGGTCCGGGTTTGAACCTTGGCTGGGGTTAAGTATTGTGTTCTTGGGCAAAACACTCTCATAATGCCTCTCTTCACGTTAGTGATTAAATGGGTACTGGCAAATTTACTGCTGGGGGTCAGCATCCCATCCAGGGGAATGTAGAAATACTCACTTGTCTAGTCACTTCATGTTATACGGCCTAAAGTGTTTTAGTTATTATGCCACAAAACACTGGAATGCACTTCCTGAAAACATACGCAGCTTAGGTGAAACTAAGGACTTCATCTGCAAGGTTCGAGGTTTTTATCATTTTAAATTGTACGTTCAATTTCCAGGACTTTTTACTGCAATGTCAGTCAATTGAGAATGTTTTAATTATTATTCATATATTCAATCAAAGTTAATAAATATTATTTTTACAGTAGTTAGCATTTTTATATTTTTATAATAATTTAGATTTTAGGTTTTAACTCAGGGATTATATCTGTAAACTAGCTGCAAACTAGCTGTATAGCTAGCTAAGTATATTTCACATAAATAATTTATAAAAAAAGTGTTACTGAAAACGGGATAAGCTCTGGCGTGATAGGCCACTTAAGGCTTGTACGCAGACTTTATTAACGTTTACCTGGCAATAATAATAAATATTATTTATTTTTCTTAAGCCAGGCTGTTCCAGGTAACTTGCTTAAATATTCAATTCAACATAATTTTAGCAAAAGAAAACAAACAATACACTGTGTACAAGTACAGATTGGTGATGAAACTCAGTGCTTCCACCTCACCACTTGGAAAGAATGACTGTTAAAATGTTTATTCAGAAGAAACAAACAAGTCAGAGAATTCCAAGAGCAGAAGTCAAACCCATGAGTCTTATTAGTCATTCAAAGCTACAGGAAATGAGCGAGTACAAGATAACAACAATTGCGGCAACCTTCCTGCATACTGCAGGGATGTGTCAGTTGTGTATTAAAAGAAACGATCATCATCATCATCATCGCCATCAGTCCATATAGCCCCCGGTGGGACATGAGGCAGCAACAATGAAATGATGGTATATTATAATTATTGAATCTCTGCTAATGGGTCACACCTTTTAAAAGTGGACACTTAGTCATGGTCCCAGCCACACAAAAAAACACGTTGTTAGGTCCTGTGGCTGTGCGCTTATGGACGGTTTGACTCTATGTACATGTATGACTACTATGTACAGTGTACATTGAATTTGAGATGAGAAAAACATTAATTAGATTTTAATCTCATAAGCAACTGTTTTGTTTTCTACAAAAAAATGAATATACCATGTGTATTGAACAGTTGCAGACAAAGGCAAACCATGGTTTATGTATGAAGCTTATCAGCACATCATCAAAGTACAAGTGGAATATCTCATCAAACTTGGAGTTAACCCAGCATTAAAGGTATCTCAGTCATTCTTGAGTGGTTAATTACCACTTTTTTTCACCATGGGTGGTGTTGTTTTGGAATACATCAATATATTATGTACTCCCCCCAAGGTTAAGCTTTTTGGTTTGAGCCCCCCTTCCCTGCTGTCCCTCCGGAAATTCATACTGCCTCCCCCCCCCCCCCCCCCCCAACCTCAAAATTTTCTGGAACAGCGCACTAACTGCTTCGATTCTACAGTATGCTTCCACACAGTATACTTCCACTTCCTGGGGTAGACTCGTAAATATTGTGTTGTATTCTGGATTTAATAATTCGGGATAAAGCTATGGCCAGTTTTAAAGTGTTGTGTTTTTGTACAAGACAACCAGTATAGTGCCTGTCACCATTTTGGACTGTTAAGTGGATCCTGGCAACCTAGCTGCTAAGGTAGCCTTGCCACTACTAGAGAAAACCTATTATGGACTTACATCACATCCAGGGCAATTAGTAGTACTGTTTTATACACTAGTTGACTGGAATCAGAAACTCATAAGGAGTTGAAAAATGTAACGCGCGTTCACAGCGTTCGAATATTCAGTTTTGCCAAGTACCATATTTGGTAGTACAAAGAGTCTGTACGCGAATGATTTACACATGCAATGACACACGTAACAAAATTTTCGGTTTTGCGATATGTCACTTGAATTCCGACCAAAACGCCGTAAATTACTCACAGAAACTAAAGAAATTTATGAGAGTATCAAGTGAAGTTCTCCAGACTACTGAATAACGACGAAAAATTGACCAAATTTAACTTTATTCAACCCAAATTGTTCAAAAACAAGATTACGCCATTTAGCGCCAGTTAGCGCATGCTGTGAATTAAATCCAGACATTGCAATTTTGATTGGTTGAATTTTTTCTCGTGATTTTCCAAATATGGTACTTAATTGAAACAAATGTTCAAATGCTTTGTACAGTACGAATCATAGGGAGTTACACGTTTCAACCCTTATGGGTTTCTGCTGGAATCCCATGGAGGGAGGGGTACTCCCCCAAAATTTTGAGTGAGGTTAATATATAATGATATGCTTCCTGAAACCCTTACTCGATTTCTGACCCAAATATGTGATTTTCACTCGGGCCCTGACCCCAAAATCATTGCCCTATTTCAGACCAGGATCCCCCATTGCCGACCCGACCCCAAAATGGCTGGGTAAACTCAGGAACTGTGCGCTTCAGTCACTTTTATACAATGTATTTGAAAAAGGATCATGAGATTTTTTTAACAAAAAGGGGCCATTCCATGTTACGGACATTACATTCACAGAGCAATTTTCAACTTTTAATCTTTTTAAAAAACTTATCCTGCATAGTTTTTATTGAGGTTCTGTATTTATAAACAACCCTCTTATGTTAATCTAATTACCTGTAGAAAAATGTGTTGATTTTATTTGAAATTGCTGAGAATGTTTCTGTTTTCATCTCTGTTACGGACATTACACAAAAATAAACCCAAGATTTTACAGGCTTACTTGACACTTCTATTCCTGTGAATTTACAACAAAAACATTAATACTATGACAATGAGAGGAATTGAGGTAGATAACAGCTTTTTAAAATCTAGTTGTTTTTATTATATTGTTAGAAGGTTTTGAGCTGGGTGTTAAAATCTGTGTTACGGACATTACATAATTTTTGTTACGGACATTACACTGTGAAACACTTTTCACATGGAAAGGTTTGAGTTAACATTTTGGTTTATTTTTGGACTTGTAGTGATTGACAATGTTCAATTGTTCAAAAAAGTTCAAATTCTGAAAAATTTTGTAACTTTTCTGTACAGTACATGGTTGTGAACTTTAGAATCCTTTAGGTCTGTGGATAACCCCATTTTGAGCATGCTCAATAGAATTCAGTGTTACTGAGCATGCTCTGACTAGAGCCTCTGCTGTCTCTCGTTTGTCCCTTCTTGATACTGTGCACATTTGCAGTTTTGTCGTATAATTATGGCAGGAATTGAAGACCTTCCACAGCAGCCAAACCTCTCTGACTGTGGAGTTTATGCCTGTCAGTTCGCAAAATGCCTATTCTCGAGGGATCGGTGCATGGTAAGCGAAGATCATGGAAGCATTTTGGCACTGTCACGAGCTTAACTTCAAAAATTCAACAGCCCAAAAACATGTTTACACCATTGGAAACCTATTAACAGTGGTCAAGTTTTCTTAAAATTACTATACCAGTGTACTGAAACTAAATATAGAGTGATATCACTGTGATACCATCGGGAACCTTTGATCTCAACTTGAAAAAGTCAGCCTGACTTTTTCAAGTTCTGTACTTGTGGTTTGGAAAAATTGATTAAAACTATTTACGGTCACCCTCGTCATTAAACAATTTGCAAGATATCCTTCCCTTTACGTTCTAGGAGCATTTCCTGCATGTTTGAAAGTAATTAGTTGTAATTTTGGTGGCATTTTACTAAAAAGGCCAAAAAATGTCCGTGACAGTGCCCCTTTAAAACAAGTTTTTGAACTTCTTGTCTAGAACACTTTTCATTGACTCTTAAACCAGTTGACACTTGAAAATTTACTTTTCGCTGAACTACATGCATGTACAGTCTCCGGCTATCAGACGAGTGCAATGGCCCTTGAAAGTTGAGTTATTGATTGTGTGAAGTTACACTTTTCTCAATAATTGCAGTTGTATAAAAGTTGTTATTTATTGCGGGCAATTTATTGAAAAAACATTATTCACTGTTGGAATTTAACTTGTGGAAAATTTTTCTTACAAATTCACTAATGGATCATTATGTTGTTGTTGCTGTTATTATGTCCTGTTTAATCCGTTTGTTGCTCTTGGAACAAGCACTTTTAACTTTTGAGTGATGAATTTGAAAAAAATTGTATTACATATAGCATTTGCTTTGACTAAAACAATATTACTGGTATTAAAAAAGTGTGTTGTTAACAATTTTGTTATATTGTGCACACATCAACTTTTGTTCATACAACTGTAATGTCCGTAACGTAATGTCCGTAACGAAAAGTAGGTCTAATTTTTTCTGGTGTTTTTCCAGGATTCTAATAATTTACAGCACCTATGTTTGGGTCTCTAAGAACTAAAAAAGGAACCACATTAACAAAAAGATCTGATTTTTATTTTCAGAGAAAAAGGGAAAACCACCTCCTTTTGTTACGGACATTACGTAATGTCCGTAACAAAGTCAATACTTGCTCTCATTTATGAAGTTTGTTTGATGTGCGAAAAATCTTATCTGCAAATTTTACTTTGTGATGGGTTCATTCAGTTTTGTCTTCCTGGTAGCATTTAAGGAATCAATATGCCTTAGTATAATTATTTGAAATCTAACACCAAGATAGCCATTTTCACACACTTTTCATTGGTCATAAATGAAGAGCCTCTCTTTGATGCTCGCCGCAAGGTCAAGTTTCATAATATTATTTTTAGACACTTTAGGGTTTCTACTTTCCAAAAATCCATGATTAGGTTAAATGAAAACTGTTTTAAATTTCACCATTTTTGGTGTTCTAAAATGGAATGGCCGAAAGGCACTTTTCAAAAGATGAATAACAGCAATGATAAAAATAGGTCCTTCCAAGAATCATGTACATGTACTTAAATTAATTGCTTATTTTTAATGCACAAACCATGGTAGAGCAAAACTATCAAAATCCACATTGATTACTATAGATTAAATCACAAAATGGAAGTTTTGTGCCTGTGATATCCAGGAGCTTAATCCATTATTGGCAGCCAGCTCCTACATGGAGACCACCCCTAAGGCTGGCAAATCCTGGCAGCCCAGCCACGAGCCCCCAGGCAGAAGGGATGACAGGTACCCATCACACTGAGTAAACAGTCAACAAAAGGGCGGTAAATAGGGGGGACAACCTTGAGGACAAGCTCCCACACAAAACAACGCTCACCATAGATGCTAGAATATACCTCAGGCTGAGAGCCCATGAGATCCTGGTGCTTGCGCACTTCAGAAACACTGCTGATTTCAAGGGAACGCGTTTAACTGCACCTTAACAACATGACAACCAAATTACCTTTCAGGGCTAGATGTATGTACATAGTTTATAAAAGGGAGTACCTCCAACCAAACCTTCCTCTCCCCCCCTCCCCCCACCAACCTGGGCTGGGGTTAATCATTGAATGATGCATCTGTCTATAGATCCCCTCTTTCTCTACACCTTGGATAAATTTCCCCTTTACCTCAGTTTATTGTGTTGCAAATAAATGCCTGTCTCTTAATTTTCTTGCCAATACAGTATCCACTTTTTTTATGCCTTCAGGATGTTGTATTCAAGCTGTGGTACAAGTACTTGCAGGTGACAGGTAATGCCTTTACCGGTTCCCATGACAACACTGTGCCAACCAAAGGTTCCATTTTCTATTATCGGCATGCTGATCTGTTGGGTGTAAATAAAAGGAAGCAGAGTGGTAGAAGGAAAAGAGTGGATCCTTCCTCTGATGATCATGATGGTGATAATGATGATTTAGAACTGTGCTCACATTTCAGTGATGAGGAGTTTTATGAAGGTACAAAGTAACACATTTCTGACTGACTGACTGACTGACTGACTGACTGACTGACTGACTGACTGACTGACTGACTGACTGACTGACTGACTGACTGACTGACTGACTGGCTCAGACCGACCAACCGACTGACTGACCGACCAGTTTTGAATAATTTTCAATGAACATGTACTTACTAAACTGACTGGCTTACTCAGACTGACTGACTGACTGACTGACTGACTGACTGACTGACTGACTGACTGACTGACTGACTGACTGACTGACCAGTTTTGAATCATTTTCCATGTACATGAACTTACCAGTTTTGATTGATTTATTGTTATCGGGTATGCAGGTTTGAACCAATTTGTTTCCTGTTTTTTTTTTCTCTTTAGATGATGACCCTTCAAAGGTTCTACCAAAAGATGACAATAATGATGATGATACAAACCTTGGTGATGACTGGACTGTATTTTCTGGCAAAAATAGGAACAGGCAGGTTGAAGATGTTCCAACAAGTGAGGACAGCTCAGATAGTAGCGAAGATGAATTTGTTGGATCAGTGACTTTTAATCATTCGAAGAGGAGGAAAATCCAGAGTGGTCACGTAACTCTTCAATCTACTCTAGCCTTCTGTTTTCTTGGACTGCTATGGATCGATGAACCAGTTTTTGCCAGTGACTTAGTAAGGTTAGTTTGGATGCACATCAGTCTGAATGATCTTCTCTTATCTCTTAGGTTGTCATAAATAAATGACCCTCTGAACATTGGTTAATCAACTAGAGAAAAAGTGACTGTTTATTTGGACAAAATGAAATTTGCTTTGAGTTGTCATTCTATACTGAGCAGATGAAACAACAAAAAGCAGATATAAAGAATTCAAATAGCCCTGCTGGTTAGCACTGACAGTGAACAATCCTAGATTCAAACCCAGTCGCTGTTCTCATGTTGTGTTGAGGCAAGATATTTTTAATACTGTACATACAATGTACTTTACAATAATGTACCTCTCTCTACTGAGATGTACTGATGCACTTGGCAAAGTGTTTTCCTGAAGAATGTGCACACAATGCAACACAAGTACACTATCCAGGCCTGAATTCCAGACACCAATGCGCTAACATACGGTGAAATTGACTCATGATATGTTCATTTGTCACAAGCGTGGGACAAAGAAACAATTCTGAGTCCCCTGCTGGAAGTAAACCCATGGCCTCCCAGATACTGGTTGGGCGCTCTAACCAATGAACTATAAGAGACTGGCGCTGAGCTTGGTCATTTCTTTAGGTTCATATGTGACATGCGTCCTGCTAGGATCAGCAGTGTTGAAGCACTGAAATTGTTGATTGTTCATGAAATACATAGTCAAGCCACGACGTAGTAAGCAGCAATTATTTTTGCAGATGGGCAAAACAAGGGCAGCTCCCATACTTCCAGGCTACCAGACACATTCCTCGTCACATGAAGTTTGGATGTGGTGATTTTAGCTGTTTGTGTCCCCTTGGGTAAGTATGATTTGGGAGTTTTTTTGAACACTTGGCAAAAACAATAGGTACTGAGCTAAAATCATTATGCACTAAAAACTGTTACCCTAAAAGGTAAACTTTACCAGGCCTTAACCAATCAGCGTGCCGTATTTGTAAAGCCTTCCCCAGACGGTAAACTTTACCCAAGCTGGTAAAGTTTACCTGTTCATGTAACCAGCTGTTTCTGAAATAGCGGCTTATACTCGGACATATCAAGTAGAACTAATATTATTTTGCCTTAAAAACAATTTTCTAATCGCAAGCTGGGAGTTATGCTCCTGAAAACATCGAAATAGGAAAGTTTTTCTCAAAAAGTGCGCGCTTTTCTGTAACGAAGTCACGGGAAAACTTTCTATTTTTAGCTGTTCAATTGACACTTTGTAAAGATTACATCTAGGCGACGACAGGACTCTTCCTGTGTTATACATCCACAATTGCAAATAAAACAGGACCGTGCAAAAATCGAAATTTCCATTTTTAACCTAAATATTTAATTTGCAGTCGTCTAAGTTATCTCAGTCGGTCTGAAGTACTTGGGCTACACGTCGTTTTTGTTCACAGCCTCTCTGATTTTCCTTTCTGAATTGCATTTGTTCGAATTTAATTCCAATAAATTTTCAAAGTTTTTCACTATAAAGCGTTTCTGATAAAGCTCTATTGGTTTAGAAATTGCTATACTTTCCCTGCCTCAAAGCAAAAATGCCAAACACCGCGATGTTTACAATTTGACCCAGACGGCCCTTTTATACAACCATGCCGCATTGGTAAAGTTTACCCTGTTTTAGCGCCATTTTTCTCTGGCCGCGAAAGCAGCTTCGCAATAATAATGCATACATACTGCACTTTCGTTTCCTGATGTGATCAGCAGTATTCAATTTGTGTAGCCGCTACAGGTCGAACAAACTTACATTTAAAAACAGTTTGCAAAATACTGATCCGATGCATTTCAGTCGCAAACGACACTAACTTCGAGATCGGAAACCTGATATTGTATTGTTTACACTAGTAAAGTTTACCCTCAGTTTTAGCGCCATCAGTCCTTCGCTTAGTTTAATAATTTTTCAAACGTTCTGAATGCAAGGAAGTAAGGAGCGATTGTCTTTGTTCATATTCAGAAACACTTCGTTACGGACTGCCTCGATATTACTAAAAGATGAAAACAAAAAATTTTTTTCGCCTCCGAGATCCTGAAAAGATTTCCGTCGAGACTACATTGAGTATATGAAATCTCGTGACACTTGTTGCTTTACACGTTGTCGCTTGTGTAAGTCGGACACTGGATATTATTTCCTTCTTGTAGCCCTGAAGCCGTTTCCAAACCGGGAAGCTTGCCAGGATAAGAAACAACGCAAAATAACGCAGACCGTCGTCGCGTCGCTTGAATGAATGAAACCAACATGTTGATTGTTTTCTATTTATTTCATCATTATTGAACTGATTCTACTCAACCTCTTGCCTTTATTTTAATACCTATTGAATGAAACTTGTTGCTTAAATGTCAAAAATAGTAGAACCCATGGTATTTAACAGGAGAAACAAATGTAGTCATTTCGTGACGGCGCCGGTGAAAAGTTAGCAAAATTTGCATATGTCAAATGTAATTCGAAACCTCTCTACATGTAAGACGAAATCTATCGCAATGCAAGACATCGCCGTACAATTAGTTGTGAATGAAATGTGTTTGTGCGAACTTCAACGACATCGAAGACTTCAGACATGAGGTTGTTTTCACGCTGATAAAAGGATAGTGGCTTGGTGGTGACAACAAACAGTCCGTTTAATAACGTTGTGTGGTCAATACTTAGAATTAACGTAAAGAAATGAGAACATTGTGTGCAAAAGCTGGAGGTCATTTTCATGTTAAAAGAAATAAGGCAGATCAATCAATACCCTGAATAAGTACTGTTTGATATCAGGGAGAAACTTAACTGGGAATTAGATCCTATTTGATCAAGTCAGCGTTCGTCTGTACCGTACCACAAATTAAAGTTTCGAAAACGCTCTTTTTGACAACAAAAAAAGCAGCCGCTGCAAGTGTTGCAAAAGGGAACAAATTTTGGGGCTGGGAATTCTACATATAGTCGTGTATTTTAAATGTTACACCCGTCCGTTGAGAGCTGATACAGTTGATTAAAATTCTAATTAGTACTGATCTACAAAATTCAAGCTTTCTTTTTGCATTTCTATAGAATCCCTCATACTTCACGGTTTTTGCATGAACCGCTTAAGATATAAAAATAAAAATTGTAATGCGATGGAAGCTGAAGTTCAGAAAATGAAGCTTGCGGGCAATGCGCGGCTCAGTACTAGTAAACTCCCGGGTAAACTTTACCCAAAAGAGTAAAGATTACTAAATATGCCCCAAATTGAATATTCATAATTTCTCAAAAGTGAGAATGATTTAAGCAAGACATTAAAGCTCAATGAAATAATAAGAAGGCGAAAAAGTGTCGCATAGATTTTTTTAAGACGTACTCCAACAGCAAGGCAAATAACGTAACGTTTTGTGCTCGTTTTTTGCGGCCGCAATTGTTGACCTCCTATGGTTGACCTCTGATTAGCTGACACCTAGCAGCTCAATATAACACATATCATAGTGCAGTGGTGACTTGGAGTTGCCACATAGCTGCTCATAGCAAATGATAATAAAAACCTCGCGATTTTGTGACCACTGAATACTCTTTGAGTTTTGACCAAAAGAGAGGTAAAATCGACAATTCGGTACGTTTTTGCCTCGATTTGTCACCAACGCAACAGGAAAGCCAAATCGTCACCGAGAGAGTCACGGAGAGTGAGGATATAACTAACAGAACTAACAATCAAGATAGTTCAGTTTAATATTCATTAGATGAATGTTTGTTCGCACTGTTGTGTTATAATACGAGCTAACATAGTAAAAAACCAGGCGCGTGATTGCTGTGGATAAGAGCCTCGGAAAGAGAAGTCATGTCGAGGGAACTGCAACACACAAGTCACGCAACGCCAGGAGCCAACTGATCTCAATTGGAAGGTAGATCGAACCGTACGGATGTCGGTCGTTTCGCATACAAGTCGATTCGCATACATCGAGGTCGTTTCGCAGACACGATCTTGGTCGTTTCGCATACATCGAAGTCGTTTCGCCGACACGATCTTGGTCGATTCGCATACATCGAAAAAGTGCAAAATACATTGAAAAAGTTCTCATAAACACTCTAACAAGATAGCTACAGGACAGAGAAATAAACTTAAAGGGGCTTTGTCACGGATTTTAACAGATTTTTGAACAGCCTAAATTTATATTTGTGTCGAAGGAAACCAAAAAATAATGGTCCATTTTTTTAACATTTGCTATATTACAGCCCAGAGACTGTTAACAAGCTTCTTTGGCAGCAGATGGCTTCGATGGAAATGGATTACAACTTGAAAAGTTGAGGCTAAACTTTTCAAGTTGTTTCCGCACGTCTTCAAAAAATCTATATTTATAGCCGAAGTTTGATTTCTATCCACAAATGCAGGTTAAATATTCCTTTAGATGTTCAAAGATAATGTTTTTCATAGTTTAAGTTGCCTACCACTAAAACGAGTGACAAATCGAGGCAAAAACGTACCGAATTGTCGATTTTACCTCTTTTTTGGTCAAAACTCAAAGAGTATTCAGTGGTCACAAAATCGCGAGGTTTTTATTATCATTTGCTATGAGCAGCCATGTGGCAACTCCAAGTCACCACTGCACTATGATATGTGTTATATTGAGCTGCTAGGTGTCAGCTAATCAGAGGTCAACCATAGGAGGTCAACAATTGCGGCCGCAAAAAACGAGCACAAAACGTTACGATTAATATACTTTATTTGCCTTGCTGTTGGAGTACGTCTTAAAAAAATCTATGCGACACTTTTTCGCCTTCTTATTATTTCATTGAGCTTTAATGTCTTGCTTAAATCATTCTCACTTTTGAGAAATTATGAATATTCAATTTGGGGCATATTTAGTAATCTTTACTGAGTCTATGGGTATTTCCGAAGAAATCGAAGACGCGAAGATCACCGCGGTAAAAACGAAGATCTCAAGATTGAAGCGAAGACCGGTAATTGACTATTATTCGCGTGATCAAATTGAACACTCGGATAAAAACTGTCAAAACTCGTAAACACTACGAAAATATCTGAAATTTCTGAATTTTGGCACTTGACCACATTTCACTGCGATTTTGACAACAGTAGGTTACTGTCACTGCAACGAAACCACATGAAGCCATTACAAGGCTGAAAACGACAAAACTACTCCACTGATAATGCCATTATTAATGATATAAATTATGTCAAAAAAAAGAAGATTTGCAAAAAAATTGCGAAGAAAACGAAGATCATGGGTACCCATAGAGAGGCTCTTTACTCTTTTGGGTAAAGTTTACCCGGGAGTTTACTAGTACTGAGCCGCGCATTGGCCGCAAGCTTCATTTTCTGAACTTCAGCTTCCATCGCATTACAATTCTTATTTTTATATCTTAAGCGGTTCATGCAAAAACAAGTATGAGGGATTCTATAGAAATGCAAAAAGAAAGCTTGAATTTTGTAGATCAGTACTAATTAGAATTTTAATCAACTGTATCAGCTCTCAACGGACGGGTGTAATATTTAAAATACACGACTATGTAGAATTCCCAGCCCCAAAATTTGTTCGCTTTTGCAACACTTGCAGCGGCTGCTTTTTTTGTTGTCAAAAAGAGCGTTTTCGAAACTTTAATTTGTGGTACGGTACAGACGAACGCTGAGTTGATCAAATAGGATCTAATTCCCAGTTAAGTTTCTCCCTGATATCAAACAGTACTTATTCAGGGTATTGATTGATCTGCCTTATTTCTTTTAACATGAAAATGAACTCCAGCTTTTGCACACAATGTTCTCACTTCTTTACGTTAATTCTTATTATCATATGACCCGTACGGACCCGCGCGCTATTTCCTTGGAAAACCATAAGAAAAAAAAGTCCCGTATGAGGGCCGTACGCCTTCATCCAACAGGGCCGGAAAAAGCCGAACGGCCCCACTAGAAAAGCGTACGGACCCGCGACTGCCGCGCGATGGATTTTGAAACCATTGGATTCGATAATCTTGAACTCAAAATGAGCGATAGTTATTCTGAAGATTATTCCGAAAGCAAAGAATATCCGGCTGCTTTGTAAGCGCTGAAATTGAAAACAAAACATGTTCAAATTCGGCAAATGATGAAGAACTGCATAAATTTATTCGGCAACAACAACTCCTGACAACATCAATAAAATCGAAATGAAAGCGGCCATAAAAACGCATTCTGTGGTTTCTAAATAAAACCGTAATCATTGATAAACATTGAAGTCAAAGAACGAATGCCAAGATAATTTCTCTTGTTCAGTTTGAAACTCTGCAGCTGTGTAATTCTTCAATCACAACAAAGAAAATGCGATTACATGTAAGACTGTGTTTGCGACTAACCTTACACAGTGTTCCACTAGTTCTCACGAAGTATTTTAGCCACTAGCTGGAAGACAACCGTAATTAGAGTTCAACACCATCGAGGAACTAACGAATTCAGTGACTAGGCAGCAACGGCAGACATTTAGAATCCTCAGTGGTAAAGAAAACAACTTGAAGCTGAAGCCCGAACGGGGAAACGATGCGAAGCAAAATCCTCTGCTGCTTGTACAATCCTATTCCAACATCAAACTGTCCCATTAGAATTGTTGTTTTTAACATCCAAAATCCTTCTTGGTTGAAAAGTAATCAATCCTCTCGTTCAAACCAAGCACTAGGGTGAATTTCGGCTCAAGAATAAACGTCGCTTTGTTATTCAATTCAGTCTTAGCTTAGAGTACGACTAGCCAAAACGTCGTGCAAATTCTTTGTCGTAATCCTTCTTAAACGTTGCTTTTGAAATTTCTACTAACTGCAGTCGTGTAGAAAGAATTTGTCCGGGTTGAAATCTCCTTGGAATGAAGCTAAAACTCGAAGATTTGGTTGTAATTGTGACAGTTTTAACAGAAGTTTGAATACTCTGTGTCAGACTCTGTGCGCATCGCAGTTCAAATGCACTTCACTGGTTTCCCCAAAACGTTACGGGCTACCATTGGCTTTTCAAAATGCGCGCGAAACGGGCTGCAGCGTCTGAATCAACGAATGGAAAACAATAAAAAAGAAAATTAGTGGTCATATGATAAAATGCTTATTGACTGAGTTAGGTCGGGCCGAACGGGAAAATATTTGGCTCTCGGTCAGGACGCACGGACCTCGCTGCGCTCGGTCCGTACGTCCTGACCTCGAGCCAAATATTTTCCCGTCCGGCCCTCCCACTCAGTCAATAAGTACATAGTATTGACCACACAACGTTTTTAAACGGACTGTTTGTTGTCACCACCAAGACACTATCCTTTTATCAGCGTGAAGACAACCTCATGTCTGAAGTCTTCGATGTCGTTGAAGTTCGCACAAACACATTTCATTCACAACTAATTGTACGGCGATGTCTTGCATTGCGATAGATTTCGTCTTACATGTAGAGAGGTTTCGAATTACATTTGACATATGCAAATTTTGCTCACTTTTCACCGGCGCCGTCACGAAATGACTACATTTGTTTCTCTTGTTAAATACCATGGGTTCTACTATTTTTGACATTTAAGCAACAAGTTTCATTCAATAGGTATTAAAATAAAGGCAAGAGGTTGAGTAGAATCAGTTCAATAATGATGAAATAAATAGAAAACAATCAACATGTTGGTTTCATTCATTCAAGCGACGCGACGACGGTCTGCGTTATTTTGCGTTGTTTCTTATCCTGGCAAGCTTCCCGGTTTGGAAACGGCTTCAGGGCTACAAGAAGGAAATAATATCCAGTGTCCGACTTACACAAGCGACAACGTGTAAAGCAACAAGTGTCACGAGATTTCATATACTCAATGTAGTCTCGACGGAAATCTTTTCAGGATCTCGGAGGCGAAAAAAATTTTTTGTTTTCATCTTTTAGTAATATCGAGGCAGTCCGTAACGAAGTGTTTCTGAATATGAACAAAGACAATCGCTCCTTACTTCCTTGCATTCAGAACGTTTGAAAAATTATTAAACTAAGCGAAGGACTGATGGCGCTAAAACTGAGGGTAAACTTTACTAGTGTAAACAATACAATATCAGGTTTCCGATCTCGAAGTTAGTGTCGTTTGCGACTGAAATGCATCGGATCAGTATTTTGCAAACTGTTTTTAAATGTAAGTTTGTTCGACCTGTAGCGGCTACACAAATTGAATACTGCTGATCACATCAGGAAACGAAAGTGCAGTATGTATGCATTATTATTGCGAAGCTGCTTTCGCGGCCAGAGAAAATGGCGCTAAAACAGGGTAAACTTTACCAATGCGGCATGGTTGTATAAAAGGGCCGTCTGGGTCAAATTGTAAACATCGCGGTGTTTGGCATTTTTGCTTTGAGGCAGGGAAAGTATAGCAATTTCTAAACCAATAGAGCTTTATCAGAAACGCTTTATAGTGAAAAACTTTGAAAATTTATTGGAATTAAATTCGAACAAATGCAATTCAGAAAGGAAAATCAGAGAGGCTGTGAACAAAAACGACGTGTAGCCCAAGTACTTCAGACCGACTGAGATAACTTAGACGACTGCAAATTAAATATTTAGGTTAAAAATGGAAATTTCGATTTTTGCACGGTCCTGTTTTATTTGCAATTGTGGATGTATAACACAGGAAGAGTCCTGTCGTCGCCTAGATGTAATCTTTACAAAGTGTCAATTGAACAGCTAAAAATAGAAAGTTTTCCCGTGACTTCGTTACAGAAAAGCGCGCACTTTTTGAGAAAAACTTTCCTATTTCGATGTTTTCAGGAGCATAACTCCCAGCTTGCGATTAGAAAATTGTTTTTAAGGCAAAATAATATTAGTTCTACTTGATATGTCCGAGTATAAGCCGCTATTTCAGAAACAGCTGGTTACATGAACAGGTAAACTTTACCAGCTTGGGTAAAGTTTACCGTCTGGGGAAGGCTTTACAAATACGGCACGCTGATTGGTTAAGGCCTGGTAAAGTTTACCTTTTAGGGTAACAGTTTTTAGTGCATAATGATTTTAGCTCAGTACCTATTGTTTTTGCCAAGTGTTTTTGTTAAATTCCATTCCTGGCCAGTACATCATCGGATCAGATGAGCCACACGCACCTGTACTGGTCCTTTCAATGTTTTCTGTAGTATGACGTAACCTGCTGCATGATCACCAGTTGCCCAAAACCTAGCCTGATATGTCAGTTGTCTGCCACTCTCAGAGTTTGGGCTGTGAACAGTAGTGTAGCAGCCCTTGTAAGCTTGTAGTTCTACTGGTCCTCAAGTGTGTGACAGTTGCTATTGTTTTGAGGGCTAGAGGCACCTCCAATTTCTTAGGCTCTGGAAACAAACTTGTCGCAAAGGGTTCGAGCCCAGGCCTGGTTCATTAAAGTTACATTGCTTTAAAGTACGCTTTTGGTGATATAAGAAAAATTTGGCAAATAGTAAGCAGTAATTAAATTTGGTTAGCTTTTTGTCGTTTCCGCAATTCCAGATTCCAAAGAGAATTTCGGCCACTGTTGGTGAAAATTCCGAAAAGTTTGTGTTATTAAACCATGAAATAACTTTGTCAAAGAAGGACTTAGATACTTCACACTCGACGGAAGAATGTAGAATGGAGTCGGGTCTATTGCAATAAATGCATTTGCAGTCCATTTCAATTCCATAAGTATAAAGTTCCTTTTTTGTAACAATTGTTCTATGAAGTAGTTTATAATTAAATTCTTTAAGTTTTCTTTCTTTGCAAGTTTTACTTATCTGAGTAAAAGCCAAATCCCACCTAAAATTTTCCAGTTTAAGTTCTGTCTGCCATTTCTTTTGGCCGGTAGGTTCCGCATCGGTCGCATTGACATAGAGCCAGTAATAATCTTTACATTTCATTTTGGCTAAGTCTATAACAGTAGAGTTAGACAGTTGATACAAAGTGTTGCCAAAGAAACTACGCTTGTCAACGAGGGTTGTCCAATATACACGACCTGATACGAGTCGTAAATGGCATTGGTCGACTCGTACGAGTCGTACAAGCCGTACGGGTCGTCAAACAATGGTTTACGAGTCGTACAAGTGGTGAATTGCATATCATTAGTGAGACGTGGGGTGTATTGCAAGTGGTACGACTCGTACGAGTCGTACGAACCGTACGGGTCGTGAAACAATGGTTTACGAGTCGTACAAGTGGTGAATTGTATATCATTAGTGGCACTTAGGGTGTATTAGAAGTGGTACGACTCGTACGAGTCGTACGAGCCGTACGGGTCGTGAAACAATCGTTTACGAGTCGTACAAGTGGTGAATTGTATATCATTAGTGGCACTTAGGGTGTATTAGAAGTGGTACGACTCGTACGAGTCGTACAAGCAGTACGGGTCGTCAAACAATGGTTTACGAGTCGTACAAGTGGTGAATTGTATATCATTGGTGAGACTTGGGGTGTATTACAAGTGGTACGACTCGTGCGAGTCGTACGAGCCGTACGGGTCGTCAAACAATGGTTTACGAGTCGTACAAGTGGTGAATTGTATATCATTAGTGGCACTTAGGGTGTATTGCAAGTGGTACGACTCGTACGAGTCGTACGAGCCGTACGGGTCGTGAAACAATGGTTTACGAGTCGTACAAGTGGTGAATTGTATATCATTGGTGAGACTTGGGGTGTATTACAAGTGGTACGACTCGTACGAGTCGTACGAGCCGTACGGGTCGTGAAACAATGGTTTACGAGTCGTACAAGTGGTGAATTGTATATCATTAGTGGCACTTAGGGTGTATTGCAAGTGGTACGACTCGTACGAGTCGTACGAGCCGTACGGGTCGTGAAACAATGGTCTACGAGTCGTGCAAGTGGCTCTCATGCTTTTAGAACGAAGAATATACGCTATATTTAGCGTGTTTGGGCTATCACGCTTTAAGAACGAAGAATATACACTGTGTTTAGCGTGTTTGGGCTATCACGCTTTAAGAACGAAGAATATGCATTGTGTTTAGCGTGTTTGGGCTATCACGCTTTAAGAACGAAGAATATACATTGTGTTAAGCGTGTTTGGGCTATCACGCTTTAAGAACGAAGAATATACACTGTGTTTAGCGTGTTTGGGCTATCACGCTTTAAAAACGAAGAATATGCATTGTGTTAAGCGTGTTTGGGCTATCACGCTTTAAGAACGAAGAATATACACTGTGTTTAGCGTGTTTGGGCTATCACGCTTTAAGAACGAAGAATATACACTGTGTTTAGCGTGTTTGGGCTATCACGCTTTAAAAACGAAGAATATGCATTGTGTTAAGCGTGTTTGGGCTATCACGCTTTAAGAACGAAGAATATACACTGTGTTTAGCGTGTTTGGGCTATCACGCTTTAAGAACGAAGAATATACACTGTGTTTAGCGTGTTTGGGCTATCACGCTTTAAGAACGAAGAATATACACTGTGTTTAGCGTGTTTGGGCTATCACGCTTTAAGAACGAAGAATATGCATTGTGTTAAGCGTGTTTGGGCTATCACGCTTTAAGAACGAAGAATATACAAAATATACACTGTGTTTAGCGTAAGTCTCACTAATGATATGCAATTCACCACTTGTACGACTCGTAAACCATTGTTTCACGACCCGTACGGCTCGTGCCACTCTCAATACACCCAAGTCTCACTAATGATATACAATTCACCACTTGTACGACTCGTAAACCATTGTTTTACGACCCGTACGGCTCGTACGACTCGTACGAGTCGTACCACTTGTAATACACCCCACGTCTCACCAATGATATGCAATTCACCACTTGTACGACTTGTAAACTATTGTTTGACGACCCGTACGGCTCGTACGACTCGTACGAGTCGTACCACTTCTAATACAACCTAAGTGCCACTAATGATATGCAATTCACCTACTGTACGACGTGTTTTGGCTTCCGCGGTTTTAGAACGAAGAACTACACTGTGTTTAACCTGTTTGGGCTTTCACGCTTTTAGAACGAAGAATATACATTGTGTTTACCGTGTTTTGCCTTTCGCGGTGGCTTTCAAGTTCTACAGTGATTCGCGGTTTTAGAACGAAGAATTACACTTAGAACGAAGAATTACACTGTTTAGCGTGTTTGGGCTTTCACGTTTTTAGAACGAACGAGACCACCATACTTTTTGAAGAAGTGGTTCGGAATTGATTTCCAAGTTTCGGACGAGGGTGGATCTTCAGTCAGAAGTCTTTGAATCCAAGCTAAATTTAAGGACTTAAACAAGATATCGATGTTCGGGGCGCGTAAACCACCCTTAGGATAATCTTGGTACATGACGTCTCTTTTTATTTTATCTCGTTTGTTATTCCAGATAAACTTGAAGATGGCATCCTTAATCGAGGGAACATAGGTGTTAGGCATTGAAAGCATCGACGCGGAATAAATCAAGTTAGGAATACCCAAACACTTTACCACAAGGCATTTGCCAAGGAGGGACAGGCACCGGGCCCTCCAGATGTCTAATTTTGTTGTCATGTTGTCAATTTTCCGATCAATATTTTTTTTATTGTTTTCTTTTACATCATAAGAGATGAAGATACCCAGAGCTCTAACTGGGTCTGTAGTCCACTTTAGGCCAAACGGCTTCGAGCTGTTAAATCTCCAAGGGCCTAACCATAGAGCTTTTGTTTTTTCCACGTTTAACGAGAGACCTGAAATGTCACCAAATTGATCAACCAATGTTATTGAGTTTTGTACCGAGTTTAAGTTTCTGAGAAAAAGAGTGGTATCGTCCGCAAATTGACTGATCTTGTGCTCTGTTTGAAACACCTTAATTCCCTCTACATTATCGTCATGTCTAATCTTGGTAGCCAATATTTCCACCCCTAGAATAAAAAGGTACGGGGAGAGAGGGCACCCTTGTCTGACTCCCCTCGATAGCTTAAAGAAATCTGTTGTGAAGCCATTATGCAGAACTGTACTTTCGGAGTTCGTATATAGTGTTTTAACCCAATGTCTTAAACAAGATCCAAAATTAAAGAGCTTTAAGGTTTGTTGAATGAAGCCCCATTCTATTGTGTCGAAAGCTTTCCTAAAATCCAATAAGAGAAGTATACCAGGGATACCCTGAAGTTTCGTTTGTTCCATGATATCGTTTATTAATCTAATATTTTGCCCAATATACCTGGTTTTCATGAATCCAGTCTGATTGCTGTTGATTAAAAGCGGAAGAAATTTTTCTATTCTTGAGGCTATAGCTTTGGATGCAATTTTATAATCTACATTTAACAATGTAATAGGTCGCCAATTCGATAGCTCACGTGGGTCGGAGTTCTCTTTTGGAATCAGTGTTATTACTCCCCTGCGTTGGGAGATAGACATCTCACCATTTTCATATGCTGCATTTAAGCTATTCAAAAGATCGTTACCTAAAATGTCGAAAAAACACCTATAGAACTCGACGGTAAATCCATCTTCACCAGGAGACTTTCCAGTCCCCATCGATTTCAGGGCTGCCCAGCATTCATCTAAAGTTAACACGCCTTCAATTTCATTACACTGGTCTTGTGATAGCATTGGAATATGTTGACTTATGGAGCCAGTAAATTCTTGAAAGGGCTCATTTGTAGCATTTTTGGATGAACTGTATAAGTTCTCGTAGAACAATTTTATTTCCTCCATTATTTGTTTCTTGTCGTTAGTTACATAACCCTCTGTGGTTGCAAGTTCTGATATGATTTTTTTATTGAAGTTTCTCCTTTCCATATTAAAGAAGTAATTTGTTGGTTTTTCCCCTTCTTGGATCCAGCGGACTTTGGAGCGAAAAATTGCTCCCTCAGCCCTTTTCTCGTGAATACTGCGAAGGTCAGTTTTCAAATGCTCGTGTTCTTTTTGCTCGGCATCCGTGGTACACTCACCAGAATCAATTTTTTCATCTAAGATGTCTAGGCGCTTCGTAAGCTGGTTTTCGATTTCGCGTGATTTCCTTGCTTTGTTTTTAGCATAACAGATGGTGAGACTTCGGATTTCCATTTTGATGAGTTCCCATTTCAGTTTTGGATCTTCTAAGTCAGAATATTTTTTGATAATATCAGGATAGATGAATGTTATTAAATTGACAAAATATTTATCTTTTAGTAGCAACTTATTAAATTTCCAAAGGCCTGGACCTCGCTTGATGTTTGCGAGATTGATTCTTAGTTTAACAGCTTTGTGGTCCGGCGCTATTGAAGTTTTTGTGCCCACTTCACCGACTTGACAAGCAATAGACTTCGCAACGAGAAAAAAAATCAATCCGTGATTTTAAATTTCGTGCGGCAGACTCGTAAGTAAAACTCTTCTTGTTTGGATGCATATTTCTAAAAACATCGGACAAGTCCAATTCTTCCATCATAGCAACAATTTGATGGCGGTAGGCAGTTGGCTTCCAATGGATACCGCCTTGTTTATCGATGGCCTGAAGTGAGACATTCCAGTCACCTCCTATAATCAAATTCGACAACCATGATTTCGACATTAATACCTCTTTCAAAGTTTTGATGAAATTTTGCTGACTTGTTAAAGCATTCGGTGCATAAATATTACAGATGGAAAAATTTATCGTCTTGAAGCAGATATTAATTAGCACAATTCTCCCCTGGGGATCACAATAGGAACTTTCTATTTGAATATCGGACAAAGGATTGAATAAAATACAAACGCCTTTTTGGTGATTAGTTCCATGCGAGAAAAACATGACACCTCTCCATTCTGATTTCCAGATTAATTCATCTCGCGGTTCAGAAAACGTTTCTTGAAGTAAATAAACATCGCATTTTTGGTCCTTGAGAAAAGAGAAGATGCTTCGTCTTTTCCGTTGGTTTTTTAAGCCTCTAACGTTAAGCGATAGAAATTTAAACGTGATCATTAGAATATATAATGCATTTTACAAGATAGCATATTTAATGGCATAAGCGATTCAAAAACTATTGAGAAATGTAAGCAAACAAAAATAATTTGGTCGTGCGCAACCGAAGATAGTATAAAATATAAACAAAACGGATCAATAAGGGACAAAAACAAATAAAAAAGGTAATATTCAAAAAGCACAATTGACTGTAGAACTAAGGAGTACACATTCGTCATCCAGGGGCAAAATGGGTGTTGCAGGTATTTCTGGGGTCGTATGCCCTTTCTTCCCTTTCCTAAATGTCATTAATAAATAAAAGCAAAATGTTGTTTAGAAGCTTACTGCTTAAAGTTCTTTAATTTCTTCGATGGAATGCATTAATCTTGGGTTCCCCATTGGGGCAGTCTTGATAAAGATTTTTCCATCGAGGGACCAAAAGCTAACGATCTTACCGTTATTTCGCTTTTCTCTCGCAGTCTTCATCATTTCCTTTCGGTACTGAGTCAGATTCTCGTTTATGAAGATCTTTGGTTGACGGTTGTCTTCAGCAATAAATGAGACACAGTCGGGAAAAATACTGGAAATAGTTGTGCTTCTCAGTTGAGTGCGAGCCTTGTAGACCTTAGACTTTATTTTGTGGTTGCAAAATTTGGCTAAAATCGGCTTGTTACCGTGTTTCTGCTTGATACGATGGGATATTTCAATGTCGTCTTCTTGGATCTCGACGCCAATCGCTTGTGCTATCTTACACACGGCCTGGTCGGTAGACATGTTGATGTCATCCGGAACACCACAGAACTCTAAAGAATTCTTTCTGGAGTACTGCTCCAAGTTGTCAAGGTTAATCTGGAGGTCGGTAATATCTTCTGAATGGTCTTGTACGGTTTCGTTTACTTTGTTAAGTTTTTTTTCTATCGACGCGACGTATCTATTTTGTTTGGTCAGTTCGTCTCTCAC
Source organism: Meandrina meandrites (assembly GCA_963693305.1). Classification (NCBI taxonomy): domain Eukaryota; kingdom Metazoa; phylum Cnidaria; class Anthozoa; order Scleractinia; family Meandrinidae; genus Meandrina; species Meandrina meandrites. The sequence goes on from OY855905.1 coordinate 7,918,018, forward strand.
TGTTTGAATTTTTTTTGTATTCTTTGCAACCAAGTTGCGAAGTTCAGCGACGTCTTCCTTTAGTTTTACACTTGTTTTCAGAAGAGCCGCTGTATTGCCTTGTACTTCAAGGAGCACCTTGTGTATCTCTTTTAAACTTGGTTCGTTTGCATCGTCATGTTCAGAATCACTCTGTGCGGGAGGCGAAGGGTTAGTCAGCGCCATGTTGAAATCACCAGCACGTGGTTGTTTGTGTTCCGGCGAGTTTATGTCGGAGTCTTCTGATCCTCGTTCATCACGTTTCGTTTTTCGAGATAACATAGATTATGAGAATGAAAAATGCTTAACATTTACGTGCTTCTGAAAGTATTTGGGAAGCAAGGGCACAGCTTCGTTACGCTTGTGACCTGTTGGCCGCCATCAAGCAATACGGACCACCCTCATTTCCTACCGAAATTGAAAAGTGAACCAGTGAAAATGTATCCTCCAACTCCCAGACCCTTAAAGCTACAAAACCTGGATAAGCTATGGCCTGATGGGCCTCTAGGCCTGAAACGCAACCATGTCCCATTCCTTGGATAATCTTGGGGATCAATTTTCTCATGCTTTGTCAGCTACAGTAACACAAATCAGTCAGAAAGTAATTAAAAAAGTTGTTAAATGTTTTCCTTGGAGATAATAATTGCAACAACTGTCCCCCAACCAATGAACCCATTTCTTTCAAATAAGTAGTCTCTTATACTCGTTTTACCAAATTTTAATTAACGTGCTAAAAGTGGGTTGCACAGCAATCAATTCTTAACGGTCTGTAAAGAAAAGATTCCCTTAATGTTCTTGGAACCGGTGCTTAGTCCATTTTACTACCCTTTGTTTAGAAACATTTTAATTTTTTTTTCTTAGGGTACCCCTTGTATCAAAAATTCTTAAACTGGCAACACAGATCTCAAGAGTGCTACAGCTTCCGTGCTTTCCAGAGCCTAAGTGGTCCACTTACACTGCACGCTTTATCACAGATCTGCACCTTCCAGGTAACATAATTGACAACAGTGGGTGGGGGAGGGGATAATTGGAACGTTTTAACTGTGGTTGTGACTCTTTTTAGTACACCATAAAGTGGGGCTGTGTGAGTTTTTTTATTGGTTAAGTGGAGAATAAGAAACGTCATGTGAAACTTTTTTTATCATTAATTTTTCACTCATCTACTGAGACGTGTGATGTATTTAACAGAAGGCCTCCTCAACTGATTGTGCAAACCGAAGCAGTTCCTAGGTAGAGTCTGGTCTGAAATTAGGGTATTGATGTTTGGTTCATGTCTGAAATTAGGGTATTGGTGTTTGGCTCATGTCTGAAATTAGGGTATTGGTGTTTAGGTCATGTCTAATGTAGGGTATTGATGTTTTGGCATGTCTGATATTGGGCGGGGAAAATCGCATATTTTGGTCTCAAATACATGCAGGGTAAGGGCTGTGTGCGCCCTGCATTCCTACCCAAATATTCAGGGAGTACCCCCTTCCCGGGAACGGATGGAAGTTTTCTCCCACTCCTATGGTAACCATTCGATTAAATGATAAAACACAGGATATGAAAGTGCGCTGAAAGTTTTGCGTTTTTTGGCTTCACTTCCCCAATTTCCATTCATATCTCAGCCTAATTCAGCTAAAAGATAAGTGAGAATTGGAACAGTAATAATAATAACAAGTATAATAACAGTAAAGCCAGAAAAAGCACAAAAGTATCGGCGCAATTTCATATCGTGTGTTTTATCATTCTTTACCCCCACCAGGATAAAAAGTAACTAAGTGCGTTCCTAAAAGCCTAATTCAGGCAATCAAACTTGTGGAAAACAGACAGACAACTGCGCGGGGTGGGGGGGGGGGGGGGGGGGTGGGGGGGGGGGGGGGGAGAAATGAACCGAGAGGGAAGCACAAAGCTGACACTTTCCAGCCTCACCAATATTACAGTCTGAAGCTTAGAGATTACCGGGCTATCTTTATTCTTTCATCTTTTTTCATTCCTCTCCGTTATTTACCGCAGTAACGCTGGATACTAGGAGCGTTTCTGTCGCAAGCCAACGAAAAGCTATTTTTTTCCATTATAGCGAGGGGCTCTCGGGCGTGTGCAATGCCAAAGCAATAACCTAATTTTGTTACTGTGAAACTCAGAAAACCGTGAACACCAGAAATATTAATGGAATGTTATTGTGTTGCAAGGAAAAAGCCAATCAGGCGTGAGAAAACTAAACCGCAAACAGCAACGGTTATTAGTTTGTGGTTTTGAGGTTTGCTTGCGTGTCCTGAACTTTATTTTGATTGGGCACTAGACAATCAACATTCCTGAAATATTTCAGGTGTTCACGGTTTTCTGAGTTTGATAGTAATTGTTAACTGAGAAGTAACAATGTCTGGTACCCAGTGTGCTAAACAGTTAATGTTCTCTTTTATGAACAGGCTTTCTGCATGGTGTGGTGCATAAACTCACTGAGATGGTTAAAGTTAAAACGAGGATCCATCCTGCTATAGATGGACAGAGACATTGTTCAATCCCTAATCTTGAAGCTGGTGCAATGGCCTTCATTGTGGTTGCCTTGAAACTCTGCTATGGAATTGATGATACAACAGAAAAGTAAGAATCTGAAATAAAAAAAAAAACGACTCGTAGTAAATTACAGCAGAGTCCCGATTGCTCCTGTCCAAGGAAAAAGTTTTGAGAAGTCAGGACTCCACTCCACTCTGTTAAAAAGGAGAGCTGCATAAGTTGTGTCCAGATCAAATTGGAATTTAGAAAAAGCTGTTTGTTGCAATTGGCCTTTCTTTCAACCTGTTTCGGACAATCAAGTACATGTGAGCAGCACTGAAGACTTCGTACAAGTATACCGGTTTGACAGGTTTTAAAAACCAAAACATTCCGGTTTGACCCGTCTTTGCTCAAACTGTAGCACTCCAGTTTGACCAGTTTTTAAATGTGGTGTCCCGGATTGTTGAACAGTTGCTAAGCTTGATTACCAGCCGCTATTCGGGAAATGAGCCCGCGCTCCTCTCCACTTCCTCCTACTCTTTTTGGGGAGGAACAAAAATCAGACTCGCGATCGAGAGACTGGCGGATATATAACCCAGCTGGATTAAGCATTTTACTGGCTTTCCCTTATGCGGGGGGATTTTATCGTTACATGTTACAGGGGTGTAGCCACGATTTTGCAAATTGGGGTCACACTGTGTAACACCCAGTGTACTTACATAGTTCACTGCAGATGATCGGTCCCTCAAATGGAGTAACTATGTAACTATCCAGCCCTAGAAAAGATTTGTGGCATGTTGATTCTTCGGATTCGCGATTTTTCGCCACGGGAATAAATAAAACCATTAGTCATACGTTTAACGGGTAATACATAAAATGTAAGTTATATTGTCTCATTGCTCGACGTTTTGGCGATTCCAGAAAAATTTGAAGTAAATAAGTGGAATCTTCTCAAGAACATCGATCGAGTCCGCGATTTTCATCCAGCGAGTCATCACTTAGCAACAAGATTTAACTCTTATGACGCTGTGCTGACGTCACGGTCTTGGACTGGTCACAAATTATTGCGCCATTTTGTTTTTGTTTGTTTGTTTTTATTGGATAACTCGCCGAGTTGTGTACTTCTCTTCTTACACTGTAAATCTTAACTCACAGGGAACAAGAGGCAATCGCCATAACCAGAGAATCAAGCTCCAAATCACGTGGTACCATTCCCCTGTTCACCGATTGGCTGAAAAGCTTGAAGAACTGCGAGGCAAAGAAATTTGAAAATGGCGTCCCTTCGACAGACGAGCAATTCAAACTCGTGCGAAATCCCACGGCTTACACCGCCTTCTGTAAATCAGACATTTTTGGCTCGTGGGAACCAACGGATCAGGTTTACACTGGAAGCCAGCAGAAAAACTCGCGTGCAAACCGCATTACAAACGAGGAAAGCCAGGAAAAATACACACAACTCTTCAAAAGCCTTATGAGCCGTGAACAAGAGGAGGAGTTCGAGAGCTCGGCCACGCCCAAAGTTACAAGTTTCCCTGCCACGTGCGCGCACGTGACTGACAGTGGAACAGCTAACTGTTTTGACAGAACGCGCTCGCGTGGAATCAAAACAGAGAGGCTCTTTGGCGAAGATCCTTTATCACCAGACAATGACTTGAAGTACTTCAGCTACTCTGCGAACTGTACAGATCAGAACTCATTTCATGGGTCGTATCAAACACTTCTAGCTATTTTGGCAGATCGCATTGAAATGAAACCAATGGACATACAAAGTAAAGTCAACAAACTTGAAAACGCTTTGTTTTTTGGCCAAGCTCTTCGTGATGGAGTACTCTGATATGTACTTTTTCATGGAACTAAACTGGAATTAAACTGTCTGTAGTAGAACGATAAAAGACCACGCCTCTCGTCCTTGTCCTGAACCAAGATGGTGACGATTTAAGCCCAGTGTATCATGCTTACTCAAAATGGCGTTGCATTATTAAAACACTACAGGAATTTTTAACAAGCGTTTCACATTATAGGGATACGGGATATTTGGGGAAAAAATTAATAGGATACGGGATATTTAGGCCAAAAAATAGTTGGGATAAGGGATACTCAGACCCCTCCCCCCCCCCCCCCCCCCCTCCCTTAATAGGGCCTCAATAACTTTTCACATTATTTTACTAGACCATAAAAAATTGAGTGTTTTTAATTGCACTTTTAGAGGACTGTGACAGAGATCACATCGGCCATGCATTTGACGTCAGCGTTTTCGAAAAGCTCCGTTTTCGGCCGTCCAAACTACATCACCTAGCCGGCGTTTACAAATTTCTGCACTTTAGAGACCGTTTTGGAAAAGCTTCGTTTTTGGTGACCGAAAACGCCGTCTTAGTGTGGACAGTTGGCCAAACCGGAGAAAAAACGATGCGTTTTCAAATTTATTCGGATTGGTGTGGACGGGGCCTAAGAAACTGATCGCGGTCATATTGGCTATTGATGAAGCGGCAATGCTGTAACTGACTCGTCCCCAGTCGTCTTCATATAACACGCGGCAAAGGAAGAGTTGCGCACGAGGTAGGGACCCATCTCACCTTGCGCTCCCTTTGTCGGTACCCATCTCTCCCTGCGTTCTCCTTGCGCGCTGTATGAAGACGACTGGGGACGAGTCAGATGCTGTAAGGTGAAAAAAGCGAGATGGTCAAATACCCAAGGGTAGTTGGGTGGGAGGCTAATGCCTGAACCCCCGGATGGACATTATGGGAAAATCCACCACTATTACCCAGGGGAGGAGGAATGGACATCGTTGGTATTGAATGATGTATTATTAAATGGGACTTGCAAGCAGCTCATGAGGTCCACTCAACTAGATTGGTCGAGATGGGGAAATTTATGCCGCGGTCAATTTTGCTTTAATCCAGTCAAATTCGTGAATTTGGTAGTTCCCAGTCCTTGTGAGACAAAACCATTTAATAAACATAATTCATGGCAACATCAGAGTGAACGAAGGGACCAGACCATATTATAATATTATAGGGCATGGAAGTCAAATACACAGTAACAAGTAAGAAACAAACATTCAAAAGCAAACACATTTATTTATTTATTTAGAAATTATCATTGTTTAAAAATAAAATGTATACATCTTTATGTAACAATTACCATATACAGTCAGGTGACTTAAAAATTTGGGAAATTATTTACATGACAGTGAGGAGTTGTCTTTTTCTTTTTTCAGGTAAAAACGTTTATTCTGGCTTTTAAAACACTCAATAGTTTTAAAACGAATGCAGCGCAGTGTGATACTAAATAAATGATTCAATAAAGAAATGAAATGCAGAGAGCTATTTATTCTTTTGTTTAATACTAAAATCTAAGCGACAAGAACAAACTTCACCACAAATTTGGCGAATTCATGAAAGACATCTATTATTGATCTAATGCACGGTTCATTGGATCAAAAATAGATATCTTTCATAACTTGCATAACTTTCATAACTTTATAATAAGCTCGCAACACAAGTGGATTTCATCGGTAGCTAGCAACTCTACTGTTACATTCAGTACTGACGAATTAAAGTGATTTTGTCAGTGTGAAAATTGCGAGTCACTTTTTATACTATGTTACAATTCAGTATTAAAATAACTATTCATTGGCTAGATAATAGAAGTCTTTCAGAAGCGTTAGAGGGTGCTATTTAGTCTGTCATGGCGAACCATGGGTGCTGTAGAGTTTGTTTCAGAGTTGGACGATTGTTTGGTGTCGTTCAGCAAAGAGTAGATAAGGTTCTTACCTCTGTTTTAAAAAGAACAAGATAATTCAACTGATAAATATCAACAATAGAACAAGATAACTCACGTGATAAATGTCAGCAAGTGGACGGGAAATGAGCTAAAAAGTCGTCTACATTTGTAAATAAATGTATATCGCACTTTTTATTAGGAGACGACCGTGTTTCCGTTTGACATTAAAGGCCTGAGTCCGCCTCACTTGACGTCATAATTTCTGTGCACTTAACACTTACTAAGAGGTTGTATTAAACTTTTGGCTGGCGCATTACGAGAAGATAAATGGGAATTAACTGATTAAACTAAATTAAACTTTGCCTTTATTTATCTGCAGCGGAAATCTCTCGAGTGTATCCAATATTAGGCAAGTGTTTCACTATTCAGGAGTTTTCGCCGCCATTTCTCGGGACCCGAGTAAGATTTATTGCACACACCAGCACACATTTTTGAGCAATCCTCTTTTCGTTCGCAGCTTAATTTTTCCAAGATTATATGTTGACTCTGAAAATTTCCGTTTAAGTTTGAATATAAGAGTCCAAAAAGATTGCAAAGGTTCAATCAATCAATCAATCTTATTTTTTGTGTCACTTTAATTTCGCGGAATATGTCGCGAAAATTTAATGTAATACCGGTATATGTAAAGAACAAGACATACCTTGAAAGTTTCCTGAGGCAGTAACTACTTTATGGGACTGCAGTATACTGTCCAAATCCAGAATCAATGGGCTAAGATCGACCTCACAATTTACCAGCCATGGCATCGCTTCTACGCGTAATAAAGAGGAAAACTGCGTCAAAGAACTTAATCTTGAAACTCCGCGCCTTATAGAAAGACGTAGAAAGCGAGGGTTGTCTCTCATTAACAACAGTTTTCCACAAGAAAGGTTTCCTTGCAGCCAAAGAACACATCAGAAGAGGGTTAAGTCCGCAAATGCTTCCACATGTTTGTCTCGGAAATGCTTGGTAGCAGAGATAACAACACTTATCCTGTCCGTTGCGGTCTAAGGACTCTGGTGCGTGCATCATCTTGGGTCGTGCTAAAGCTGACTGTCCTTTTGAGTGAGACTGGAATAATTGAAAAATTGGCTTTAGCAAGGGAAACAAATTTTTCGGCGTTGCTCAACCAAGGGAATCTCCGTAGTAAAATTCGTCTAAGGATACGGAAAATGAGAAATATGTCCAGTGATAACCGCTGCTGCTAACAGTAACAACACCACTCTTTGAACACTTTTTGACATTTAAGGTGGCTCGACTGGGTTTTTTAGGGGCAACACCGCTCAAGTTTGAGAACTAACCAGACTGTCATTAACAATGCCATCGAAAAACGATCACCACAGCTGAATTAGGTAAAGATGAAAATTTGTTATGACCAGTGTTATTTTGACATCGGGGTTGTCATAGCAACGTAATGACGTCATCACGTTTATCAATTTCGTTCGTATTGCTCGGCACCAGGAGGTTTTTTCGGAAATCGCTCAAGGGAGCATGTACCTCCTATACCTGCCTCAATGTTGGCAAAGTTTGAACAAATTCTGTGAGAGCGTTATCGAAATTTTTGGGGATGAAGTTTCGAGGGTCATAAATACAGTAAAAAACATACTATTGAGATAATAGGGTAATATCTGAAGAACACGACGCGCTTTGGGAATGCAGTTTCATCTCATAGTAGTTTGATGCCATTTAAAATTGTGTATACAAAATTATGGGGATCGCCACGACCGATTGCGAAAAAAACGGATTTGATGAGCGTGCATTCAGGTGCTCTTGTTGCCACATTTGTAAATAATTTGGTCTACACCTACAAATGTGATAATTATTTGGAAACCGCTCGATGAATTTTTTTAAAAACTTGTCAATCTCGAGTTTTGTCATCAGTTTATATGGCCTGCAAGTTTCAAGGTCATTGAAAACATGTAAGACAATAAAATCGGGGCTCCAATGTACTACTTTTTTCTCCCAGATTTTGTGTTTACAAGTGAGTGTCCTCATTATTCACGGGCATTGTATTCAACTTTCATTTTCACGTGCACAACTCAGCAAAAAATTCATTTGCATTAAACAGAACGCTCAATTGCTTTCTAAAAATGTTCGTTACGCCATTAGACTGTAATACAGCAATGCCGAGGGTCTCTTTCTCCAGGAAACGAAAAGCTATTTTTGTGTAGAACAACAGATCAGGAAAAAAGTCTAAACTCACTGATAAAATGCAAATGAATTTTTTGCTGAGTTGTGCACGTGAAAATGAAAGTTGAATACAATGCCCGTGAATAATGAGGACACTCACTTGTAAACACAAAATCTGGGAGAAAAAAGTAGTACATTGGAGCCCCGATTTTATTGTCTTACATGTTTTCAATGACCTTGAAACTTGCAGGCCATATAAACTGATAACAAAACTCGAGATTGACAAGTTTTTAAAAAAATTCATCGAGCGGTTTCCAAATAATTATCACATTTGTAGGTGTAGACCAAATTATTTACAAAAGTGGCAACAAGAGCACCTGAATGCACGCTCATCAAATCCGTTTTTTTCGCAATCGGTCGTGGCGATCCCCATAATTTTGTATACACAATTTTAAATGGCATCAAACTACTATGAGATGAAACTGCATTCCCAAAGCGCGTCGTGTTCTTCAGATATTACCCTATTATCTCAATAGTATGTTTTTTACTGTATTTATGACCCTCGAAACTTCATCCCCAAAAATTTCGATAACGCTCTCACAGAATTTGTTCAAACTTTGCCAACATTGAGGCAGGTATAGGAGGTACATGCTCCCTTGAGCGATTTCCGAAAAAACCTCCTGGTGCCGAGCAATACGAACGAAATTGATAAACGTGATGACGTCATTACGTTGCTATGACAACTCCGATGTCAAAATAACACTGGTCATAACAAATTTTCATCTTTACCTAATTCAGCTGTGGTGATAGTTTTTCGATGGCATTGTTAATGACAGTCTGGTTAGTTCTCAAACTTGAGCGGTGTTGCCCCTAAAAAACCCAGTCGAGCCACCTTAAAGCAAAGTGAATGTATTTAGGTCTTCCATTTTATGTCTTCCCTCCAAGACATCAAGAAATCGCAGTCGAAATGACTGACTGAACATAAGCGGTTCAGAAAATAATAATAAAAATAATGCGGCGTCGTTAACACATTCATCGTCAGAAACACAAAATCGAGTAAGTCATCCGTCAACCATCTGTTGCAAACCAAGGAGCACAGATCATGCACCCTGATGCCGCGTCCAGTTTCCGCAGATTTCAAGACTACCTCACTAGAGCTGTTCGACCAAATTAAATCCTTAAACTTGCGAACGTCTTCAATTTTTTCTACAGCATTTCCATCGGTCAGCATGTTTTCAACCTGTGAAAACCACTTCTCCTCTTCTTTAACCATATCACAAATCTTCCATGCCTTGTGAATACGGATCGTCGCAAAAATGTCGTTACGGCTAAACGTTCCATAATTATCCCATACTGCGACTGCTCTAAATGAATCGCATCCAGCAGTGGTGGTTACTCTTTCTGCTTCTTTCTGTAGTTCAGCCCTCGCTTGTTGAAAAGAACTTAAGGGAGGAAGACGACCCAGATTGATATTTACAGCAGTAGTGGGTATGTTGACATTTTGCCGAGTTATCCTTGGAACCGTTAACCCCAGATTACCATCAGTGATTGGAAAACTTTGGTTTAAATAGGAACGCCGCGACATCTCAATGAATAGCAAGAGTAAAATGAAATCCTCGCATCCCCGAAAAAACAGTGTTAACTCACTGACTGCATGTGTGCTCTCTTATTTGGCAATATCCCAGTGAAAAAGGCCGGAAGTCGCACCGTGGTGTCACTTTTTGATGTTTCGGCCAGAGTTTAAGGACTATTATAAGAGGGTCTGGATGGGGGGTTACAAATGTCAGTTGACAGTTAAAATATTGGCCATTTGTCAGTTATCAGTTAAATTTTCTGCTATTTGTCAGTTGTCAGTTAATTGGCTATTAATATAATAGCTTAATTAATTTTTTCTGACCCAAAATTTAGCTAAACAGGGAATATTCAATGAAAATTATATCATAAATTCGAAAATTGATAATAATAATAATATCTAAGTTTTCTCAATTCTGGTGTTGAAATGGTTGCAAGTGGCTTCTGTTTCTAGATGGTCTTTTAAAGACCCAGGATTTACCAGTATGCTTTGCGCGTTTCTGTTATTGTTATGGTTTTCACGGGAGCGAGGCTTCTATTGTTTTCCCTTTTGTCACGACTCGCGGCAAAACACATTCGAGGGTCCTTCCATCGCGTTGAAACGTTTCTATCTTCTAACTAACTCGTTCATTGAACTTGCTGTATTCAAGGTATGGACCCTTCGCTTTCAATTTCCACAGTGTCTGTGAAAAATAGCATATTTTGGTCTGAAGTAGGGTATGGGTTTCTTGAAGTGTGCCGCACACTCCCACCCGAATTTTTGGAGAGCACCTTCCCCGGGCTTCTGCTTGACCGAGCCCAAAATTCCTTTCCAACAACTTAGCCAATCAAAACTTACCTGCGAAATATTGAAAAGGAAGATCGTAAGAAAGAACTTCAAGAAAGACAAACAAATATGGAGAGAGTTCTTACAATTACAATTACAATTAGTTTGATTGGGTTTTGTTTTTAGAAATGCCTCGATGGTAAACAACATCATATCCTGACGCCTACTGTAATGAATAAATAAAATAAAATATATTATGGAAGATCAGTCTTAATTTTTAAAGCTCTAGTTCTTCTAGCCTAATTTTGAAATAACTGTAAAAGAGCTACTGTTTGATATTGCAAAACAAAAAATATTACCTCTTGCTTGATTCTCAATCAGGTTATAGGCCATATGGTAAATTATTAACGAAATATTCCAGTCTAGCGTCTTGCTGCTAAGGGTTAGTATAAAACATACATTTGTTTGAGGAAAAGAGTTGTACAATGTTATTTACATCGGAGTTTTGTGGATATTTAAGGACAAACAGGTCTTCTGTCAGTTGTCAGTAAAACCCATTACAAATGTCAGTTGTCAGTTAAATTTGAGGCGATTTGTCAGTTGTCAGTTAACCCCATCCAGACCCTCTTATAAGTTGGTAAAACCATTCCCCGGGTACCATTCCATGCAACTGGAATTTTTGTGACGCATAACTCGGCACAACGTTCGCGGTTACGGTGTAAGGTTGGGATTTCACAAGGTTTTTTTTTTTTTTTTTTAAATTGTGAAAAAAAATTGCACGGAAAAAAATATTGCTGGCAAATGAACACCTAGCCTGTTAGAGTCTGGAACAGGCTAATGAACACCATGAACACCATGCCATTGATTTCGCTGTCGCGTCGGGACATCGGTTTGTACTTCAAAACATCGCTCCTGTGAGATTCATTGACCTTTAATACTTTTGGAGCATACTTCACTACTTGTTTCACACCCTTGCACGCGCGAAATTGTTTAATATATTAAAAGATATGGATTCAGTGCTTTGCGACGAGTTGAACAAAGAGCATTCACGTGCAGATATAAATAGACCTCCCGCAAATCATTCAGCCCATTTTCGCGGTTTGCGGGAGTCCCGCGGGAGTCGGGGTTCGTTTATATATAACAAGCATGTGGGCTGCCATTGACTGCCATTCACTATCTGGAAAGCTATGCTTATGTATACACATGAAAATTAAACCAGTTGATATTAAAAAAAAACTGGGCATGGGCGAAAATACGCGAAATACATAAACCAACATGTCATGAACAGATAAAATCAAGATGTCACGTTCGCAGGTTCGTCCGTTTCTTGTTTGTTAACAATCTTGCAACAAATATGTCTTGAAACTCACAAATGCGTCCATTGTCACCGAACAACCGATAAAACGACCTGTCCTTCATGCGGGAACGAATGCAGAAAAAGGAAAGTGGAACAACTGGTACAAAATGTACTCAAATCAGTCAAATGGCCCTCTGCTCCCAAAGTGACCAGATCCAACGTGCCCAGACAGCTTCAAAGCCTGGTCAAAAAATGTCCACAATGGGAAGACGCCATAACTGCACTCGTTAAATCTAATGAAAACTACATGCACTTTTCGTATGGAGAAATGGAACAAGAAATAAGCGGATGAGAGATTTTGCGTTCTACGTGGAAAATATGATCGAAGACAAAGCCAACAATCTTGTGGCCGGCATTCAAAACCGTGTAGATAAATAAAGTCAACACGTCAACATCGTTTCCACTGTCTGAGCAAAACAGTTTTAACAGTTCCGTCGAACACAAAACAGAGAACTTGAGAAAGCTTGCTGACAAATTCCTCTTTGGAGGGGAAGTTTAGTTGCGATAGCGTTCGGCCAACAACTGGTCTTTTGGAGTGCAAAAACAAGGCCAGCAGATTGCGAGATCTACCCCTACACGAGGAGCTTGTTGGATATTTCAACGACGTCAACGATTTGAAATCCTTTATTGCCAACCAGCTGCCAGAAATCAAAGAGTTCCTGAGAAAGAAGGCGACCATCTAAAGAAACTATAACTTGGACGTACAGGCGAGAGGAGTCACTGGGGCAAGCATCAGAGCAAATGCAAAAAGGAAAAGGGACGAAAGAATGGTGGCAGAGGAAAAACCTTTTTTGTTCCACTGGTGAGGAAATTTTTGGACCTAAAACCAGATATCAGAAATGTAAGGGAAACTATTTGATCTAATGATATTACCGCGGCCTTTATAAAGTGGTCTTTTGAACAATGCCGCGAAACAATTAGTATGTTCAGACCTATTTTCTGAAAAGATCGTCTGGAGCGCAAGCTAGTGAGATTTAAATAAGAGCTGCAGGGAATTTAACGAACGACTGGACAGACTCACTAAATAGTTTGATGCCACAGAATTGTGCACAATCAGGGTTAAATTAATTTAAGGATCTTAGTTTATGGATCTTAATTTAAGGATGTTGATTTAAGAATGTTAAACTAGGGATGTTAATTTAAGGATGTTAATTTAAGTATGCTAATTTAAGGACCTTAATTTAAGGATGTTAATTTAAGGATCTTAATTTAAGGATCCTGATTTAAGTATGCTAATTTAAGGATCTTAATTTAAGGATCTTAATTTAAGGATCTTAATTTAAGTATGCTAATTTAAGAATCTTAATTTAAGTATGCTAATTTAAGGATCTTAATTTATGGATGTTAATTTAAGGATATTCATTTAAGGATCTTAATTTAGAGATATTAATTTAAGAATGTCTTAATTTAAAGGAGAAGTTCACTCCAGAACGGCCATTTATTTTCTTTACGCCAATAAAAAGTTTACACAAAATATGTTATTCACCAAAATTTCGGCTTCCAACGAGCGCTAAATCCCTACGAAATCTTTCTCTAAAGTAGCCCAAAATCCGACAACTGAACGCCGCCATCTTGGAGCTAGTAATGTCTGCGTGACGTCAAAGAGTTCAGCCTGAAGTTCAACCTCGCTCCCAGGGTCTCTCTCTCGAGAGAAGAGAGACCCTGGTTGCGGCTGGTCACGTGCCACCCAGAATTTGGGTGGTGACAAAAAATTCGTTGAAGGGAGGGCGAATTACACTGCTTTTGTCACCTTTTAGAATAATTCATAGACTCTTCATACGTTATCCATGTCAGCTGGAGCCCTAAATAATCAACCCAAGCAAAAAAGTGGTAGGGCTATAGCGCTACCAGCCCCTCCCCCTCCGCGGTCCCTGCTGTCATAATACTCTCGCTGGGTTCTTTTTAGATTTGCTTTGATTCCATCAAAGTTTTTGCGAGCTTCAATTGACCGTTTGATGAGCTCTCTAGCATGTAAAGATTGAGAGAAAGAGGTGCAGGTGGCAAATCAAATGAGAGTATCTCTGGAGAGGGAGCATGTCTTCCAAACACCAGGAGGAAAGGAGTTATGTGATCTGTTCCAGGTATTGGTGAAGTGTTGTGGCATAGGCTGTTGTGACTGCCGAGGACAATCACGAGCCGAGTGTTGTGTGTGACCGCAAATCCAATAGGATCGTTGTTGCTGAGAAGGCCGATTGTCACGAAATTGTTCAGGAGACATAGACATAGACAAAGAAATAGAAAAAGACATACAATTCGCGCCGACCGTGATTCGCGCCGATCGCAATTCTGGCTCACTGCGATTCGCGGAGACCGCAATTCGCGCCGACCGCGATTCGCCCTGACCGCGATTCGGCTGACCGAGATTCGCGGAGACCCCAATTCGCGCCGACCACCATTCGCGATTCAGGGTGACCGCGATTCGCGCTGACCGCGATTTGCGCTGACGGCAATTCGCGCCGACCGCGATTCGCCTGACCGCGATTCGCAGAGACCCCAAATCGCGCCGACCGCGATTCGCGCTGACCGCGATTCCTGCTAACCGCGATTCGCGCCGACCGCGATTTGCGCTGACCGCGATTCGCGCTGACCGCGATTCTGGCTCACTGCGATTCGCGCTCACCGCGATTCGCGGAGACCGCAATTCGCGCCGACGGCGATTCGCGCTGACCGCGATTCGCGCTGACCGCGATTCCTGCTGACCGCGATTCGCGGAGAACGCAATTCGCGCCGACCGCGATTCGCGCCGACTACGGTTCGCGGAGACCGCGATTCGCGGAAACCGCGATTCGCGCTGACTGCGATTCGCACTGACCGCGATTCGCGCCGACCGCGATTCGCGCTGACCGCGATTCGCGCTGACCGCGATTCGCGCTGACCGCGATTCGTGCTGACCGCGATTCGCGGAGACCGCAATTCGCGCCAATCGCGATTCGCGCCAACTGCGGTTCGCGGAGACCGCGATTCGCGGAGACCGTGATTCCTGCTGACTGCGATTCGCGCTGACCGCGATTCACGCCGACCGCAATTCGCGCTGACCACGATTCGCGCTGACCGCGATTCGCGCTGACCGCGATTCGCGCCGACCGCGATTCGCGCTGACGGCGATTCGCGCCGACGGCGATTCGCGCTGACCGCGATTTGCGCTGACCGCGATTCGTGCTGACCGCGATTCGCGCTGACTGCAATTCGCGCCGACCGCGATTCGCGCTGACCGCGATTCGCGCCGACCGCGATTCGCGCTAACCGCGATTCGAGGAGATCGTGATTCGCGCCGACCGCGATTCGCGCCGACCGCAATTTGCGCTGACCGCGATTTGCGCTGACCGCGGTTCGCGCCGACCGCGATTCTGGCTCACTGCGATTCGCGCTGAACAGGCGATTGCCACTTTGAACAGGCGATTGCCACTTTGAACAGGCGATTGCCCCTTTGAACAGGCGATTGCCACTTTGAAAAGGCAATTGCTCCTTAGAACAAGCGAACGCCACATTGAACTGATCTGAATTGGCTATTCGCGGCTTTGAACATGCGACCGCCACTTAAACTGGCTATTGACACTTTCAGTTTTAACTGGTGACTTGTGGCGATCACCAAAATGCTGTTGACCTTGTAACTGCTGGCACATTTAGTACTGGGTCGCACCTTGAATTTCAGGGGTCCTGTCTCAAAGCCTTGAAAATGCATGACTTTTGCTAAAATAGATTTCGCTCATTGAACGTCCTTGAAATCCTACTGAATGGCTGCTTAAAAGTCCTTAACTCGAGGTCTAGCCAATCCTGCTTTTAACAAAGGCTTGAGCTCAGAAGGATTCAGTTCTAATCAATATATTTTAGCGATCTTATCGTTATTCGTAATTATAAGGCACAATCGAAGATGCCATTAACGATGCCAAAAGACCTTGTCAGGGTTACATCGTTATTATGTGAACGCAGAAAAAAAGTATACAGCATTTTTGAAATTTTTGAATTTTTTTCAAGATTAATATTGTAATTTGACAAAAGGTCTGGTTTATCTTGAAACACGTCTTAAGTATGTTAGACAAATACTATAAAAAATCGAAGTTATTGTAGACAATTAGATAAATACAGAAAATATATATGCGTTATTGACCAAGCTTGTTCGGTCAAAATGGCTCTGGAAATTGGCCACGTTCTTTTTTTGCGTTTTTATGGACCGATACGACGTCGAGGTCAGTAGAGGCTGGATAGAATTCTACTCTTAGAAAAAGATGCAGAAATATCCCGTCAGTTCACAAATTATCTTTCGTCCGCAGCTCGTACCCACCGAGGGTGACAGCGCCTGCATTCCGTGGCAATAATCAGCGGTTTGGTGTCGACAAAGATACTTTCCCCGGGTGCCCCAAATAACATTTGACTTGAAAAAAATCGTGTGCGTTCTTCGAGAAATGTTACTTGAGGTTACAAAGGAAATATTTATCATTATTTGGTTCTAAATATTGGTCTGCCACTTCATCTATGGAGAGAACGCACACGATTTTTGTCAAGTCAAATGTTAAGTATCTTTGTCAACGCTAAACCGCTTCGCTTCCTTCCCCCCAT
Source organism: Meandrina meandrites (assembly GCA_963693305.1). Taxonomy (NCBI): domain Eukaryota; kingdom Metazoa; phylum Cnidaria; class Anthozoa; order Scleractinia; family Meandrinidae; genus Meandrina; species Meandrina meandrites. The sequence continues at coordinate 7,934,655 of OY855905.1, forward strand.
GAGATAATTGGTTGTCATTTCCGTGGCCACCGTCGACCAATCAAAGCGCGTGCTGTCAGGGTAACCGCTGATTACTGCCACGGAGTGCAGGCGCTGTCACACTTGGTGGGTACCAGCTGCGGACGAAAGATAATTTGTGAACTGACGAAACATTTCTGGATCTTTTTCTAAGTGTAGTCAGCTTGCTGTTCAAAGTAAAGGACATGGACCAAAAGGGGGATTGTTTTCGGCAAGTTTGAGCGCAAGTTTGGAGCGAGGGGAGTTTTTTGGAAGCGAAATTTTGCATCGTTGTTGAATTAGCTATCATTGCTCGAGTGTGCCTTTGTCATTTTTTAATACGGATCATTCGTCACTGATTCGTCATATGATGTATGACATAATCGCTGGACTACGCTGCTATTACGATTATGATGCTACAGAAAGACCAGAACAACAATAAAGAACAAAAGGTACCTTTTAATTTGCAGTTCATTCATGTTTTACAACTTCACTCGAATAATTACTTGAGCTTGGGCTCCCTATGTCTACACACGCAATACAGCGCGCGCTCCTGAATTTTAACAGAGTGGCACATTAATTGTCAACAAATCGTTACCAAGATCTCTCCCATGATCTTTTGTGAAACAATGGGGTGTACCGGGGGTTTTCTGATTGTTTGTGCGTCATTCACCGGCAGTGATTTTTCACTTCCTTAGCAACGCGCGAGAAATACGTCTGCGGGCCCTTAACTTCTGGACATTATTTCATTCTTGCTTATCCTGATGAAGGTGTTGGACTTATTTTCAACAACAATAAGCATCTTCCAGCTATTCAAAAAGCTTGTTTTATCTTTTTCACTTTTCGAAAAGTAAACGGATAGCAGAAAAGTCAAGGAGACGGACCTCCGCGCGATTTTGGAATTAAATTTCGCGGCATCAACATTACTTCATGAATAAATTTTTGCCGCAGTTTAAATAGTGTCGTTTTATTTTTTAAGTGCTTATCTTGTCATTATTATGATAATTCTGTGTAGTCGAGGCGCTCATCGCTTCATCTTTTGATGGAATCAGTCTTTTTAATGTGGATTACAAAACGATCATTTCTTCACCTTTTTTAAAAGGACTTAAAAGTCCTTAGCGTGACCAACGTCAAATATGTCCTCACAATATTAATAGTTAATGAAGGGTAAAGCTTACGAGAACTAAGTAAATGACCACCAAAGAGAAATTGTTTCGTGCCCAATCGATCTTTCAACGAATTCTCCCAACTTAAACTATACGAACAAGTATAGAGATCAATCAGGAGAATTTATATGTGGATATTTGTGCTTCAGCAGTAAGGGTTAAAAGAGAAAAATCGACAAAGCATGCTCCTCAAAAGTGAGAGACGTCAGTAATAAGCATCCATGAGGAGTATTTTATGCGTTTTAAAATAATAGAAAATTCTTCATTGTCGATCATTGTACTCCGATCAGGTGCGCGCACATTTGATATTTTCGTATCTCGTAAACACGAACGTATTTAGAATGCATATTTATTGCACGTAACTGCGGATGTGAAAGTTTCATCCAAGCAAAAAAAGCATTAAATCTTATCTATAAACTAGGCGCGTTTTAATTTTGCGTTTTCGTTATGACTGTACTTCAAATTTGTTTTGAAATAAGCCATAAAATAGCAAAGCTGCTTTCCGTCGGTCCCGTTATGCAAATTACATATTCCATCTCATCAGTTTTTTTTTTAAACAGCGTATATATTTTTCTGTTTAACATCTCTGATTTTACTCAAAGGGTTTTCTTCAAGAAACAAAACTGTTTGGTTAAAGTGTAAGTATTAGGTATAAGTGCAACTTATGACGATATATTTCATATGCGTAGATTCTTGCAATTTTACAATTTAGGAATATTTAGGATACAACAATAAACGAGTAGCTATAACACACGCAAGCACACACTAAAAAAGAAGCAAGCAGATTAAAGAAAGTAACTGAAATAAAGCTAAATAAAAAGTAAAAAGAATAATTAAGATTATTCTTTGAACATTTTTTCTCTTTATAAAATGGCAAAATCATTAACCTCATAGAAGCATAGAAGAATGAGTATTATTGTTAAACTTTTTATTAATTTTCAAGACAGCCGTACAGGCCTTGATAATATTCTCTATATTATAGGAAAATCCATTACCTGACGAGGGAATTCCATGTTAAATTTCACGCGAAAAACCGATATCGCACGAATCGCGAAGCGATGAGTGCGATATCGGTTTTTCAAGTGAAATTTAACGTGGAATTCACGAGTCAGGTAATGGATTTTCCTTGAATCGCATAACCTTTTAAAAATGAAAATTTGGTGAATGTTGCGAATTTTAGCGCGCGCTGGAGTAAAACCATCATGAACAGCTCCTCAAATCAACTGTCAAACTGTCAGGCGCCAGCGAATAAGAATCAAGCAAGGAATCACAAAACTCACAATACTTTATTTGAACCTGGTGAGTTGGAAACCTTCGTTTTCAAATTCTTCACAAGCTTTACCACATAAAATAGTCTGTTGTTTTTTCATAACATACCGTCTGGAGTCTTAAAAATAGCATCAAGATCAAGTAATAAGCTCAAGACAAAATCATCAAGCAGTTTGTAGCCTTTCAGCCTGCACTGAATGAGCGCACATTTGGAGTGAAAGTACAAAGAAAGAACCGGTACGTTTTTCAAATCTACACCTTAAAGTCAAATAATTCAATATCTCAATATCTTGTCCAAAGTTTTTGAATGTTTAACTTCTTCGAAAGAGTAATGAGGCAATACTAAGAAGTCAAACTGAAATTGCGTTTCAGCTCATCACGAAAACAGTGCAAATTCTGGGCTAAACAAAACTGTCATTTGTTAAGATTTGACTGGAAGCTTATGGAAATATTTACCGGGAAGTTGGTAAACGTTACCCCGGTAAACAGTCCGCCAAGAGCTCTAGCAGTAAACGCTGAGTGGCTGTCATCATCATTTATGGTTGTTTTGTTGTTCTCGACTGTTGTTGGCAAGGCAGGACTGTTGACAGTAACTTCCCGTAAAACTTGTGTCGAAGATCCCCTGTTGGCGTTGGTAGTTGTGGTAACAGTAGATGAAAAACCAGCCAGCTTGTTTGACATTCTTCGTTGTTTTTCCAAGGGATTGTGGCTGTAACTGGCAATGGAACCGGGGTCTGCGTGACCTGTGAGCTCCGAGATTTCCAGCGGGTGAAACTCGTCTCGTAAGCTTTGGATGACTGTTTTACGGCCGCTTGAATTTGTGAATTTTCCATCCAACGAAGCGAAGGAGGCGATTTCCTGCATCTGCTTTGCAAGTTTATTTCGACCGACTGGAACCATCTTATACCACACATTCGAGATAGGATTTTCCACTGGAGTCAGGAAAAAATTACGAGGAACTTTTTCACCTTTTGGACGATGTCCGACATACTCTGTGAATGCTCGATATGGGTCTCGTTCTCCTCCATCTGTTTTCCATATTTTGTTGTTGTACTTTCTAGCCCGTTTCGTCGCGCTTCCTTCGTCTCCTTGGCGGTTCTTGGTTTGCCGTTCTTTGTATTCAACATACTGTTCAGTGATTGTAAAATCATCCAGCTGACAATCGTACTGCTCCTTGAAAGCTCGCATGCCGAGGTGCGTAACATTATTCCACCAAACAAGACGAAGAAGCGAACGGGGATTTTGTAAACCAATTGCTCCTGTTGACCACATCTTTTCAACTTCATCGTCTTCAAGTGGCTGGGCTGCGTTCGGTTTGTTTCCGAAGCCTTTCTTCTTCAAATCTTTTTTCTTCACGGAGAGCATTGTGGCGACGTCTTCAAAGTTGTCGATGTCAAAGTTGTCAGGAGCCGGCGGACATACCCGTTCGAGGAAATACCTCCGGAGACCATTACGGTAGGTTTGCAGAGTGCTTGGCTCGTATTCTTTGCCTTTGTTTTCATTGGTCGTTTGCCGTATTTCAACAAAGAAATGCTTCAGAAGCCGAGGAGCTTCTGTTTTAGAAATGCTGTTCAAGTTCAGTTCAGTTTGATACTTTTCCATGTACCACGACTGCAAGCGGCGAACGGAGGTACATGTACTTTTCTTCGTATTTTCCGAGGCCATGTTTTCTTTGAAGGCAGTCAGTTCTTCTTCTGTATATCGAACAACTGAGTCAACTGACGCTGGTACTTCGTCGGCGTTTAAACTTGTGCTTGCAATTTTTTCCTGGCTCGTTTCGGCTTCGGCCATTTTTTCCGCGTCACTTCGTCGCTTTCTTGTAGTCGCTAGAGAAAGGGGCTTTTTAAAACACTCCAAAAAGTCGTAGTTTAGTTTGAAAGAAGGAAAAACTTCACTTTCACCAATTTCAAAAACGCTTTTCTTCTCTTTTGCCTTTGTAGATGGTAATGGCTTTAAAACTGACATGATTGAAAACGCATTGTTTCTAATTGTTTCCGAATTGTTTTATTGCAGTGATGGCGTTGCTAGGGTTGTTGCTACGGTGCAATACCGCGCAGCCTCACTTTCAAGTCGCAATACCGCGCTAAATACCCTCGCATCTCTAGCCAATCAGAGCGCGAGAATTCTTTGAGCTATGCGATTCTAACAGAAGCCCAAACGTTTATTAATTGCAAGGGCGAAAATTTAACTATTCAACAAACGCAGTTTGGTTGCGAAATGCGATATCGTATAAATTATTATCATTATTTATTACTTTTCGCTGTTCTGTAGAAACATTTCTTGTTATAACAATGCATGGTTTAAATTCTTGTAGTTTATATAATGTATTATCGAAGTCCAAGATTTTTTCGGTTTTAAAGCCCTCGCGTACACTCAAGTCGCCTTTAATTTTATTCAAGTAAACATTCACATTTTTAATATCAAAGATTAAACATCATCTTGACATGATATAATTTGTTCCATGATAAAAAAAAATAGATCTTATCGTTCTGTCTCCTCGCATAGAGCTGCAACTATTGAACAACTCGAATTTCTAATCTACTGTTTGTGACTACAAAGGGAAAGCGTTAACTAGCGAATCGGTCGATCGACATTTAATAAAACACATTTTTGTTATTTTCGTTCTTTTACTGTTGTGACGATGCCGTAGAAAGGATGCCGGCATCGTTAATTCGAAACTAGGAGTTGCTTAACTACTTTCAGTGAGTGAAAAAATAATGAGGCACTTTTCTGGTAAACATTTAATGTGTGAGTAATGCTCGTGGGAAATAGTATGTTTTAGGGTGTCGGAAAAATTAAGTCAGCATTGACGTCCGTTTAGTAAACATTATTGTTAAAACACTCAGTTTAAAGATAATTATCAACATCTGCTGCATGGTGTTTGACTTCCCGTGCATTAATGCGTTCTTGCTTATCCTGATGAAGGCGTTGGACTGATTGTCTGAGGTATTCAAAGAACTGATTGTCCCAGGTATTCAAAGAACTTTGTTTTATTTTACTTATCGAAAAGTAAACAGATACCAGCGAATATCAAGGATACGGACATTCGCCCTATTTTGGACTTAAATAACAAAATTTGCAGCATCAATAGGCGTTTGATTACTTCATAAGCGGACTTTTGCCGTTTTATTTCTTAACTTTTAATCCTGTCATTATAATCATGATTCTGGTAGTCGAGGCGTTCATCGCTTCATCTTCTGATGAGTTCAGTTTTCGATGGAATCGGTTATTTAAGCGTCGATTACAAAATGATTATTTCTTCGCCTTGTAAATCCCAAGACTGACCAACTTCAATTTCTCTTCACAATACCAATACTTAATAAAGGGTAAAGCTTGCGAGAATTAATTAAATGACCACCAAAGCGAAATTGCTTCATTCCCAATCGATCTCTCAACGAATTCTCGCAACTTAAACTATATGAACAAGTATAGAGATCGATCAGGAGAATTGATCTGTGGATATTTTTGCTTTAGCAGTAAGAGTTTAAAGAGAAACATCGACAAGACATGCTCCTCAAAAGAGAGAGAAAACTCAGAACTTAGCTTTCATAAGAAGTATTTTATGCGTTTTGAACTTTGAAAGTCTTCATTGTCGATAATTGTACTCCGATCAGGCGCGCGCATATTTTATATTTTCGTACTTTGTAAACACGAACGTATTTTGAATGCGTATTGACTGCACGTAACTGCGCATAACAAAGGTTTAAAGTTCGGTGCGTTTTAATTCTGTGTTTTCATTATTACGGTGTTTCTAATCTGTTGTATAGTGCCTTACAAACGCAAAAAAATAGCAAAGCTGCTTTCCGTCGGTCCCGTTATGCAAAATTACATATTCCATTTCACCAATGTTTTCTTCACAGCGTATGTATTTTGCAGTTTAAAATCTCTGCCATTGAATTCATAAGAACGAAGCTAATTGTACTCAAAGATTTTTCTTTAATAAACAAAACTGTTTCATAAAAGTATAAGTATTAGATGTAAGTACAACTTATGACGATTTATTACATATGCATAGATCAGCTCTTGCAGTTTTATAATTTAGGAATATTCAGGATACAAAACAAAAAGAGTAGCTACAACACACGCAAACACACACTAAAAAAGAAACAAGCAGATTAAAGAAAGTAACTGAAATAAAACTAAAAAAAAATGAAACGAATAATTAAGAATTTTCTTTGAATAATAGATTTTTTTCTTTATAAAAGGGCGAAATTTTTAATCTCACGGCGATGTCAGCAGTGACATGGGATGAATAAGCATTATTGTGAAAGTACCGTACAGGCCTTTCTTTATATAAATTGCAGACCAAACTTTTAATAATCACAAGAGCGAAAAAAATCAACTATTCAACAAAGGCAGTTTGGTTGCGACATGCGCCATCGCATAATTGAATATTTTTATTTATTACTTGTCGCTGCTCTGTAAAAGTATTTCTTGTTACAATTATTCATGGTTTAAATGTTTTCTGTCTAAATAACGCATTATCAAACCCCAAGATTTTTTTGGTTTTCAAAGTCCTCGCGCACTCGCAAGTTGCCTTTCATCCATTACAACTAAGGGACAGTGTCCAGGCTGATATATAATATTTTTATACGTGAACATTAACATTTTTAATCTCAAAGATTAAACATCATTCTGACATTCCGTAAGTAATTGCATGATAAAAATAGATCTTAACGTTTCGGCTTTGAATTTAAGATATTGTTCAAAAGCAGTCTTGTGCCCCTTATTAAGTTTTTGCATCGTCCAAATAAAAGAACATACAGTATGCTGGATGACTGACATCTCTTGACATGTAACACCGGTAATGATCTCCACAGCTCCTCCCATAGAACTGTAATTGCTAAACAACATAAATTTTTAATCTGCTGTTTGTGACTACAGAGGCAGAGCATTTATTAGCGAGCCAGTTGATCGACACATAATAAAACACATTTTGTTATTTTCCTTCTTTAACTGTTGTAACGAATGCCTATAAAAGATCCCAGTATCGACGTTTATTTGAAAAAAGGGTTATTAACTTCCTTCAGTTGAGTTTCGAGTGAAAAAAAACAATGAGGCGCTCTTCTGGTAAATATTTAATGTGCGAGAGAGTCGGCAAAATTAAATCAGCATTGACGTACGTTTAATAAACATTATTGTTAAAACATTCAGTTTAAAGATAATTATCAATATCTGCTTTTTATTATCAACATCTGCTGCATGGTGTTTAACTTCCCGTGCAGTAATTCAATCTTGATTATCCTGATGAAGGCGTTGGACTAATTACAAGAACAAGAACCATCTCCCAGGTATTCAAAGAACTTTGTTTTATTTTACTTATCGAAAAGTAAACGAATACCAGCGAGTATCAAGGGTACGGACATTCGCGCCATTTTGGAGTTAAATAGCAAAATTTGCAGCATCAATATGCGTGTTTCATTACTTCATAAAGACACTTTTGCCGCTTGATTTCTTAACTTCTAATACTTTCATTATAATCATGATACTGGTAGTCGAAGAGTTCATCTCTTCATCTTCTGATGGGTTCAGTTTCTGATGGAATCGGTTATTTAAATGTCGTTTACAACGTGATTCTTTCTTTACCTTTCAAGTCCCAAGATTGACCAACGTCAAATTTCTCCTCACAATACCAATACTTACGTGCACAATCGATCTTTCAACGAATTCTCCCAACTAAAACCATATGAACAAGTATATAGATCGATTAGGAGAATTGATTTGTGGATACTTGTGCTTCAGCTGCAAGGGTTAAAAGAAAAATTTCGACAAGGCATGCTCCTCAAAAGGGAAAGAACTCAGTACTTGGCATTCATAAGAAGTATTTTACGCGTTTTGAAATAGAAAATTCTTAATTTTTGTCCACTGTACTCCGTTCAGGCGCGCGCACATTTCATATTTTCGTATTTTTTAAACCCGAACGTATTTGGACTGCATATTTATTGTAGAAAGTTTCATCTAAGGAAAAAAAGGTTTAAAGCTTCTGTATAAATTCGGCGCGTTTTAATTCTGCGTTTTCATTATTACCGTGTTTCTTATTTGTTGTATAGTACCTTAGAAAGCCAAAAAATAACAAAACTTCTCTCCGTCGGTCCTGTTATACAAAATTACATATTCCATTTCACCAGTCTTTTCTTCACAGCGTATGTATTCTGCTGTTTAAAATCTCTCCCATTGAATTATAAGAACGAAGCTACTTTACTCAAAGGTTTTTCTTTAATAAACAAAACTGTTTGGCAAAAGTATAAGTATTAGGTTTAAGTGCAACTCCCGGGGGAGGACTCCCTTATAGAACGGACGGGGATGCTCGTCGGAAATTTTGAATTTAACCCCTAAAAGAGACCAATCTGGGTGTGGCCGAACGTTATGCAGACCCCTAAAAGAGTAAATATAACGTATCAAAATTATTTCTTTTTTGTTATTTCTTCGCGTGCAGCCCTAAACGAGACCTTGACGGCTAAAAATAATGACATTTTGCCCAGAACACCCTAAGCGAGACCAAAATCCGAAATTTACACCCATAAGCGACACGACGAGCATCCCCCCCCCCCCCCCCCCCGGGTTGCAACTTATGACGATATATTACATATGCGTAGATTCTTGCAGTTTTATAATAAAGAGTGGCTACAGCACACGCACACAAGCACTAAAAAAGAAGCTGCAAGCAGATTAAAGAAAAAACTGAAATAAACGTCATTCTGAAATATCCTTTATTGTTTCATGATGAAATAGCTTCTAACTTTGAACTCAAGATATTGTTCAAAAGCAATCGTACGCCCTTTAATAAGTTTTTGTATCGTCCAGATAAAAGAACATATGTTGGATGATTGACATCTCTTGACAAGAAACACCAATGATGATCTCCGCAGCTCCTCCCATAGAGCTGCAATTACTTAGCAACTTACTTTTTTAATCTACTGTTTGTAACTACAGAGAAAAATCGCTTATTAGAGAACCTTTTGATTGACATTCAATAAAACACATGTTTGTTATTTTCCTTCTTTAACTGTTATAACGACGCCTTAGAAAAGATGCCTGCATCGGAGTTAATTTGAAATAAAGAGTTGTTTAACTCCCTTCATTTGAGTTTCGAGTGAAAAACAAAAACCAAGTGGGGCACTTTTCTGGTAAACATTTAATGCGTGAGGTAATATTGGTGGGAAGTTGGATCGTTTAGGGAGTTGGAAAAAATAAGGTCAGTATTGACGTACGTTTAATAAAGATTATTGTTAAAAAAACCAGTTTGAAGATAATTATCAACATCTGCTGCATGGTGTTTAACTCCCCGGCATTAATTAATTTTTGCTCATCCTGATGAAGGCGTTCGACTGATTGTCAACAGCAATAATCATCTCCCAGGGTTTTATAGAGCTGTGTTTTATGTTCTTTACTTATCGAAAAGTAAACGGATAGCAGAAAAGTTAGTGCTATAAGGATAAAGAAATTGGCACGGTTTATAAGTAAAATAACATAGTTTGAAGCAACAATATGCGCGTATGTTTCAGTCGCCTTTGTTTATTCATAAAGAAATTGTTGCTGCAGTTTACATAGACTCTTGTAGTGGAGACGTTCATCGTTTCATCTTCTGATGGGCTCAGTTTTGATGGAATTGGTCATTGAAATGTCGATTGCAGAATGATTATTTCTAAACCGATTAAATTCCAATAGTAACCAACGTCAAATTTCTCCTCACGATATCAATACTCATTGAAAGAAAAAGGTTACGAGAATTAATAAAATGACCACCAAACGGAAATTGCTTCAATCTTTCAACGAATTCTCCCAACTAAAATTTCAATTAAAAATATAGAGATCAGTAGTCATATCGGCTCACTTAGAGCCATTTTGACAGGTACTCATCAAATGATGTCACAATAGGTTGCCATGGCAATCGAGTTTGATGAAAAAATCGAAAAAACCGGAAGTGGAAAAACTCGAGGTGAGCGAGCAGGAAGTGAAATGGAGCGTGAAAACTATTTATTTATCAAAAACCTTGAAATGTTATGGATGACTTGAAGTGAAAAAGGCAGAAGTTAGGGAACCGGAAATATAATGTTCATTACCTTTTATTTTTAATAATCTGAGGGACGTGTGCCTTGGATCCTAGCGACCGGCACCTGAATGGCCACGTGGCTATCCCTCCTCTGATCGTGTATGGTGGTATCCCCTCTGAAGGTGTATGGGGATATCCCTCCCTGATGGTGTATGGGGGTATCGCCCCTATTATGATGTATAGGGGTATCACCCCCTGATTGTGTATGGGGGTATCCCCCCTCTGATGGTCTATGGGGGTAACCCCTTCTGTTCGTGTATAGGTGTATCCCACTCTGATGGCCTATGGGGGAATTCCCCCTCTGCTGGTGTATAGGAGTACCCCCATCCCACCAACTTTCACCTAATGTAGATCTATATCGTCACTGAAGCGGTCGCGTGGTCACGCAATTTGATGACGTAATGTCACGAACGCTAAAGGACCACCAAGACCAACCAAGGACCACCAGGAATCACCAAGGACCACTGAGAACCACCAAAGACCTCCAAGAATCACCAAAGACTACCACGAACCAGCAATGACCACCAAGAACCACAAGAGACCACCGAGAACCACCAAGGACCACCAAGAACTACTGGGAACCACCATGAACCAACAACATGCAACTGCCAACAACCACAAGTAACTACCAACAACAAGAAACAATTGCCAACAATTACTGTACCAATAATTACCAACAACCAAATATTACAAACAACCACCAGAACATACTAACAACAACCGAAAACTACCAACAACTACCAACAGATACCAACAACTATCAACAACTACCAAATAATATCAGGAGCCATAATGGGAGGAGACCGTAAACGCGACATCCACGCACCCTATGATACGAGACAATTTTTATATTTTTAGAACAGGCAGACACGCGCGGATGCGTGGGTTCTCGCGTCGATGTTGCCGGAGTTGGGTGTATCATGTGAGTCGCGAGTAAATCTGCCACAAAAGACTCTGTGTTAAAACTTGAGAACGACAAATAAATCAGTCGTTCTGTGAACCATAAAATTATACATTAGGCTGTGCAGCTTCCGTATCGTGCTAAATTTATCTCCTGGATTTTTTGTCAGTTAAGCACAAGACTAATCTAGAGAAGTTTTCTCAGTAAGATAAAATTCATGATGACTCGTTTACATTTGGATTGTACTTAGGTTAAGATGGCCCGCGCTATTTTGGGGGAACGGAGGTGCTCTTTTCTAAATCAAGCTTTGGGCATGTAAACCTCACCCGATTTTTCTGAGTTTTAGCAATCGAAATAGCAAATGTTCAAATTTTATAAAGCTTTAAAGTAAAGGGCAAACAAGGCAAACGATCACGAGATATTAGCGCTTTTGAAAAAATATATTTATGAAAAAAACGCGAATATTTTCTAAACGCGACGATAGATTTTTTTCTTATCAAAGTCAACAAGTTCAAATTATCCAATTTTTAGTGTGAGCAAGTTTCAACGAAATCGGCTGAGTAGAAATTGCTGCACAGTTGACTGTTGAACTTTCGCTTCAAAATATTATGCTCGTGTATAATGGGGAGCTACGGCAACGTTCAAGCTATGATAAGATCCCATAGATTATTTGAAAGCTTAATGCCAACTAAAACGTTGCTGAAAAGTATGGAACGATCGGAAACTCCTAGCAAATAAAAGTTGTAAACAAATACGAGGAAAGAGGTTTACGGTGCGTAAATTCGAATTAAAAAAAAACTACGGATTTTTTTTCTTATATTTGTAAGTATGAGAAAATACAGCATATATACAAACGGCTTTGTCTACTTTCGTGAATCTAGTCTCGATGAAATGCGTCGAGTTTTGCTTGCTAAGATAGCTACCCCGCGTCTTCCATTTGAAAACCCTCGCGTAACAGTAAATTATTCAAACTTGCCGCATTCTCAAGATTATTTAGCACCTGGAATTGAACATGGCACGCCACATACCACATTCATTGCTAAATAAAATGCATGAATACAAAGCTCAGCCGCAATTTTAACCGTGGCATGTATATTTCCAGGTGATCAGTTCGGGCCGTATCCATTTCTGGATACTCGATGACGTCACCAATAATGGCGTCGGTTCGCTACAAAGAGGAAACTTATTGATTACTCTTATTCGAGCCCAGTGATTTTAGCCCTTAGCCATATCCCATGAAACCCTGCGAAATTGAAGAGAAGAAGCAAATGAACACAACATGCGAAGAAATGGCGGCGTCCGTTGTGATGAGACCGAGAAACTTCGGTGAAAATTCGTGGAATGGTGCTTTCTGCGAGGGAGCCGAACAACGAATTGCCTCTCTTTCGCTGAAGTTTTCAGGTATGTAGCATTTTTTTTGGTTCCTACAAAAAATCTTTTCAAAAACTAGAATAAATTTGCCTTCGATTTGTCAAAATTTCATTCGAGTGCACGAGATTTTTGCTAGAGTGCACGGTCGTTGAAAGTCTGCTTGTGTGCAAACTAGGCGCCGATACCCTTTGTTCAGAGCTGTCAGAGTCGTGTTGTTCTTACAGTAATATTGAACGTATTGAACTGTTCGCTCCGCAAGGCATTTTAGATTACTTGATCCGGTATTTTGAAGTAAAACTGCATTCATCACACCTTTATGTTGTGAATTTCAGCTGATGGTTTCGAATATTTTGTGATAGCTGTATGTTAAACCAAGAACCATAAAACCATTTAATAAATACGGTAGTTCAGCATTTAAAAGCAGCTGAGTAATGGCAATAAATACATTATCTATATGTATATTTTTCCATTGAAAACCTTGGATCATACTGATGTAATATGCCATCTAATGATATTTACAATGTAAATTATAACCTTTGTTACATGACATTGTATGAATCATTGATAAGTTACAGTTTTCAATGAGTTTGTTGTTGGTTGTTGTTTTAGTCAGGAGGCACTGTTTCAAAATGTGCTTATTTTTCATTTTCGCTAAACATTTTGAGTAGAAGCAGGAAACATAGCTTAAAATTTTCGTCTTGTCATCCTGATAAAGAATATCGCTGTTTCCAGCTTGAAATCTTAGGAGTTTGGCATTTAAGGGGTGTCTTTTCCGGGCTCTTGCTCCTGCAGCATGGAAACGAGGCTGAATCAGAAAAAATAATTACAGCAAGACAAACACTACCAAATTAATGAAAATCACTCAAATGATTGCACAAAAGAATTTTTTACTTAGTTGACAAAAAAATTCGTTGCATAAGAATGGTCACGTGATCATGTATGCCCTTGCATAAAAACGAGGCTGGGCAAAAGACATATCATGATCAGGGTATGGAAGAATGCAATTATTACCTGTTAGAAATTCATCAAATCAAGACCTTTTTGAATAATCCCTTTTAATTCCTGACCAGTAAATTACTCAAAATCTAATAATGAATACTTTTGGAATGAAAAGGCAATGTTTCAAATACAGGCACTGGAAAATCTTTTTAAAGTTCTCGTTTTCTGCTGATGTTTTATTATGAATAGGAAGAGCTAGAAAATATCATTTTTTTATAAAACATTACTAATAACAATTGCTTACAAAGAGGGTTGTATGAAAGCGAGGTTGGCACGAAAACGAGGCTTGCACGAAAACGAGGCAGCCTCTGACCACCATTTTGTTTGGTTTTTCAAAGAAAGTCATACAGGTTGTATAGAGAAGTATTCAAGTGAAAAGGAGATAGATCAGGTAGCTGTCTAGTAGAAAAAGCAAAATAAAGATTAAGTAAATGCTTTTTAAACAAGAGGACTGAAGTAACTCGTGCAGTTGAGAGTTCAGGTGAGTTGTGTTACTTTCCAAGTTGTGCACATGAATGTACACTGTAACCTCTGTTTTGTTTTAAACTATTTGTTATTCGGTACTTAATGCTTTGGTTACAAGGCAATGATAACTGTTTTGTTCTTGTAAAACAGTACCTTTAATGAAATGGAGGCAGCTGCCACACTTCCCCTGGGAGATTTTCATGATGATGGCCATAACGTAGTCGACTGGAAAAAATGCATCATCTGCCAAGAGAGTAGATTTCCTGTAAAAAAGTTCCCCCTTTCCAAAGGAACCAGCACTGGAATTTCTAGAGTGGTTCAGTGTGGCGAGGTTAGAAAGGAGTGTGAGGATAGTAGTTACAAGCAGTGCTCAAGAATAGTGTGTTGCCTTAAGGAAATAAGTAGTCAAGATGTATTTTGGCACAGACAGTGCTACAGTGACTTTACGAATAAAGAACACATTCAGCGTCTGCAGAATCGAGCGTCCAATGCAAATTCAGATGAAACCATCCCAGAACTGCCTACAGCTGCTTCAAGGAGGTCGTCTATAGAACCAGTGGACTGGAAAAAATGTATCTTTTGTCAGACTGATTTAAAAAATGTAGCCTTAAACCAAGTCCAGACCTTTGAGACCTCAGACAAAATCCTGAAGAATGCGATGTTTGATAAAGAGATGAGCTGTAGGTTGGCTGGGATTAGTGACCTCATAGCTGCAGAGGGGAAGTACCATCTTAAGTGCTACACGCGATTCCTTAGAATCACGCAGAAGATTCCACAACACGACCAGGAAAAAGACAAAGCTGAAGTTAGATGTTTTGAAGAAGTAATGACCCTACTCCAGCAGAGGCTTTCTGAGGGCCGCATCTACTCTATTAAAGCTGTGTGGACATACTACTCGAACAGGCTGGAACAGAAGTATCAACTCCAGTCAGGCGCTTATAGAAGTAACAGATTTAAAGACAGGATTCAGGAATTTCTTGGCGATACTGCAGCATTTGTAACACCATTGAACCCCTCTGAGCCTCATTTAATTGTATCTTCAAATCTTGGCGAAGCAGCTCTGCGTTCCCTGCTAAAGGAGCCAAATCAAGAAGTGCACACAGGCAATGCATCATGTGATGATGAACTAAAAAATGATGCCATTGAGGACATAGATTTGGACGTTGAACTGTTGAGTTGGCTGTATCGGGTGGCAGTTAAGGTCCATCATGATGTAAACTCTGCACCTGCTCATGATTGCATTGGTAGCATCAATCAAGAGAGTGCCGAAGAAATAGTCCCGGAAAGCTTGTTTATTTTGATTTCCCTCTTGTGTACCGGTAATCAGGATGAAGAAAATGAGGCTGATGCCGACTTGAAAACTCGAGTGTTAAGTATCTGCCAGGATATAGTATTCCTGGCATCCAGGGAACGTAAGTTAACACCAAAGCATCTTGGCTTGGGACTCACTGTTCATCAGGCAACTCGTTCAAAAGAGCTCGTGCAGCTTTTGCACTCAGCTGGTCATTCCGTCAGTTACGAAACTGTTCTAAGAATGGATAATACAATCGCCAATGATGTTCTGGAAAGGTACAAAGAAAATGGAAATGTTTTTCTGCCACGTAACTTTACGGAAAGGACGACCACTTACACTCGGTACGCTGTGGACAACATCGATATTAATGAAGAAACATTAAGTGGCATGGGTACGTTTCATGCAACTCAAGTGGCAGCTTTCCGACGGATGGGTGATGGTGAATCGACACTGGATATTCGAGTAAGTCCCAAATCATCTAGGCGTTTAGATCTAGATGTTCCATCGGAGCTACACGAGCTCAGCGAGGTTTTGCTAGAAAACACGAAACCAGAACCAGTGATCGAAGAACCCGTTGAAGAAGGATGGTACACACCAGCCCAGGAGAAAATCGATGAGTCGTACAAGAAGGAGCTTGCCTGGATTTTGGGTCGTTTGGCACAACAACAACCTGAGCTACAGAAGATACCAGGGTGGTCTGGTTTTAACCAAGTGTTGTCCAATGATGAATCCCAGGTTACAATTGTTGGTCCACTGCCAATAGTGAATGCCCCTGCACACGAATTTGAAACTCTGTGGACAGTCATTCTCAGATGCAAAGCAATGACGAGGCTTAGGAATGGAAAATATACAGTGGTTACAATGGATGAAGGTTTGTACAACAAAGCAAAGATGCTGCAGTGGGCAAAGACAGAAGAGTTCAAGAGTGTCATTATCGTACTGGGAGGTTTCCATACCCAAATGACATTTACCAAAGTCATTGGAAAGTACCTACAGTCTTCGGGAATCTCAGACATATGGGCAGAGAGCGAGATGTTTGGAGAAACTACCTCTGAGAACATTCTTAAAGGAAAGCATTGGAATCGTGCCATGCGAGCTCACAAGCTAAGTTACGAGGCACTGTGGAGGGTTCTGTGGCCTATTTTGGTAGCATGGGCCAAGGATAACAGTAAGGATGGCACACTGGTAGATCTTTCGACACAGTTGGCTACTCAGTTTGACAAGAGCTCTGCGATGGATGCAGCGGCATACAGCAATCTTATCGATGAAGTTGCGGAAGTTACAGGCATTGTCAAGGAATTTGATGCGACACATCAAGATGATTCGACATACCGGTACTGGAGGCAGTACATGAACTTGCTGTCTATTTTGCTCCGGTTCACAAGGGCCATCCGAGAGGGAAATTGGGAACTGTATCTGTCTTCATTTTCCGAGATGCTTCCCTGGTTCGCCGCGTTCGATCACGTCAATTACACAAGATGGGGAGTTGTTTTCCTGGCGGACATGAAGCTGTTACCGCACACAGCACCAGAAGTGTACCAGGGGTTTCAGCGTGGCGACTTTGTGACAAAGGAGACGAAAAGTGCTTTCAACCAGATTGCTGATGACCAAGCTCTCGAACACGTTAACAAATCTGGCAAAGTAGCAGGAGGGCTCGTTGGAATAACACGTACAGAATCTGCAAGGGATCGCTGGTGTCTAACATACAATGAGAGGGCTAAGCTGTCTGAGGACACAAAAGCAATGTTTTGTGTTGGAGCCGAGAAAGAGGTTGCTAGTCACAAAGATCTTGGAAAAGCAAGACTGCAACGGGATGAAGAGGATGTCCTTAAGCTGGTATCACATTTTGGAAGGTATGACGTATTTCGTGAAACAGAGAATTTAGTTGTAATCACAACTGGAGACGTGGCTAGTGAAGACATCAAGAAAGATTTGCTAGGAGCAGAAGGGATTGGAAAGACCATCGTGAAGGAGTTTGTTGAAGCTAGACTCATCAAGAAAAACGTTAAGTTTCATGACAGTCTGAAGCAACAAAAGTTGAAGACCTTCGAAACGCTATACTCCGTGCCAGTATCACTGCATAATAGTAAGAGTGTTGCCATGAAGGCAGACAGAGATCTGCTGAGACGAGTAGTGGTTGCCTTAGAATCTGGTCGTGAAGTTGATGTAGACACCCTGTTACAAAGAGAACTGTCTCCTGTTCCGCTATCAATCGCTACACTCGATGGATGTCTGAGGCAAGCATCAGGCAAGTCTGATCTTGGAAATATCTTACAAGAGAATGTGCATCAAAGTCAGCCCCCTATCAGCCAGTATCAGACGTGTACTATTATCGACGGAATGGCGGCCGTCCAGTCCCTGGGAAATACTTCTGGTGCAAAGTCGTTCGGAGAGTGGAGCGATAATTTTACAGCATATGTTGTGTCTCACTTTTCGGACAAATGCACAAGAGTAGATGTGGTATTCGACCGATACGTCCAAAATTCTATCAAGGGAGGCACAAGAGCGAAGCGGAAGGGAGGAAAGAGCAAGGGTATCAGAAGAGATGTAGAGAGCAGGGAACAAAGAATTGGAAGCTGGGAAAGGTTTATCGTCATTGAAGAAAACAAGGCCAGTCTTGCCCATTTTCTGTCAACCGAAATGTCACAACGTTACGGAACGCATCCTACACGTGAGCTGGTGGTTAGTGGAGGGTTCAAAGAGATACTGAAGGTGTGGTCATCCAGTGCATCAAGAGAGGATCTACAGGAGCTGTCATCAAACCACGAGGAGGCAGATACACGAATTGTTCTTCATGCCAGAGATGCAACTGCTAATGGTTATAAGCAGGTTAACGTGTTGTGCCGTGACACAGATGTTCTCGCCCTCCTTGTGGCACACAAACAAGATCTCTGTGAAGAAATCTGGATGTTCTCCGGTACATCCCGAAGAAAGAGATACATACCGGTCCACAAAATCACATTGCCCGAGGAGAAGAGGAAGTCGCTGCTAGCCTTTCATGCCATCACTGGTTGTGATACAACCAGCCAGTTTGCCGGCATCGGTAAGCAAACAGCCTGGAAAGTCTTTGACAGTTCACCGAGGCTGATTGAGCACCTAGGCGAAGATTGTCCACCTGAGGCAAGCGTCTTGGCTGATGCTGAAGCATTTGTCTGTCAGCTGTACAACTATGGGACAGACGGAGTGGATATCGACAAGGAGAGAGCAGCAGCATTTCGCAAGGTAAAGAAGAATCTTGATTCTCTTCCCCCGACGAAGGATGCACTGCATCTCCATATCCATCGTGCAAACTTCCAGTCCATGATATGGAAAAATGCTAAAGAGCCTCGACCATCCCCCGCAAGTCCGGAAGAGAATGGATGGTTCTACAAGGAAGGAATTCTCAAGCCGAAGTTGACAAATCAAGAGGAAATATCAGCATCCTGTTTACAATTAGCATTCTGCGGATGTTCACGTGAGGACAGCTGCGTCAACCGACGATGTACCTGTGTTCGGCTGTCTCTTGGATGCTCAAAGGGTTGCAAGTGTGGAGACACATGCAGAAACACAAGAAACAATTCAGTGGAAGAAGAAGACGTGTAATGTATATTGAAGAAAACCTATGACGCAGCAGCAGAACATTTCATTTACCCTTTCTGTTTCATGATCAAACTATGGTCACAAGTGAGAAACTTGCAGTGTTTAAAGATTGTCTATAAGAAATAAATTTCTTGGACTGCAGTGAAAAAAAGATGTTTAAACAGGACCTCTTTAAGACTAGCTTGTCCCATTTTAACTGATTACAATCATTTTGCCTTGTTTAAGAGCTGTACCCCCAAAGATACCTTTGTTAGCAAACGATGTGTCTAGAAATAACAGATTATCAATGATTGCGAAACTATGATTTCTATGCTTTTAACTGTGAAAGAGTAAGAATTATTTAAAACTCTTTGACAAATTAATATCACGTGACTAGTGTGCAGTGTTCACGTGACCATTCCTTAATCATAGACATGAATGCCAGCTAGAGGAAAACTCTTTTCAACAACCATATTATCAAATTTTCATTAGTTTGCCAGCCTTCTTCGCACTTTGATTGCATATTTTGTTTCAGCCTCGTTTTCATGCTGTTAGAGTGAATATGGACACGTGACCATTCGTATAGCATAAATATTTATGCAAACTGTGCAGAAAATACTTTTGTGCAATAATACGACTAATTTTCATTAATGTGGTAGTGTTTGTCTTGCTGTAATTATTTTTTCTGATTCAGCCTCGTTTCCATGCTGCAGGAGCAAGAGCCCGGAAAAGACACCCCTTAAATGCCAAACTCCTAAGATTTCAAGCTGGAAACAGCTATATTCTTTATCAGGATGACAAGACGAAAATTTTAAGCCATGTTTGTTGCTTCTACTCAAAATGTTTAGCGAAAATCATTTTTTTGCTATCTGCCTCCTGACTATTTTTGCTGTCCAGGTTTCCTGGTTTTCTTCCCGCCTAGAAAAAACATTTTAAAATTCCAATGTGGTTTTATTTAAAGGACCTTCGTGAAATCACTTGTGGCTGATGTGGCTTTCTCTTCATTTATGTTTTAGGTGCAGAATTGGCTCTTCTCCTTGCTTGGACTGCACAATCCCAAGGATGAGATGAAGCAGCAGATTCAAGAAGAAAACATGATTTTCTGAAGAAGTGCTATCGTGGCGGATTAAGTTGAGAAAAGAGAAGTAAGTGGTACTAACACTACATTTGTGTAAAGCTACTGCTACATGTATCTGCAGTAGCAGATCTAGATCTTCAGCTATGTGGGGGGCCCAATAATCCAGGGCCTAAAATAAGGAGGGGGCCCATCTCGAAAATAATTTTTCTCAGCCCTTTGGGTCTATATTTGTTCTTCAAATAATATGTATTAAAAGCTAGAAGCCATAACCTATATGTTAGCTTTGGGATGAACTTAATGGTGTAATTGTCTGAATACAGGCCTGTGTTACATTTACTACACCCAGTGGACTAGTAGACCTAATGCAGCACTCCTGACTTATGTGTTAATTTGATTGATTGTCCTTCAAAGGTTTTTGCAAAGAGGGCTGTCAGATGTCATAACGTCCTTGGATGGCCCTGAACTGGACAGTGACTTGAAGAATTATGAAGAAATTCTGAAGAGTAACAGAAGAAACCTGCTTCATACACAGTTCATTGACAGCAAAAATGAGCAGATGCCCATGCAGTTACAAGTGCTTTATGTGACTATCAAAGACAGAGCTGTGGCAGAAGACATAAGGAATGCAACTTAAGATGAAATCTTTAGAAGAATAGTTGAAAAGCTTCTTTTGATTATTGACAAGGAGACCAGGGAGCCACTGTCAAGCAAACTGGAGATTCTCAAAGCTCGGCCTAGTAAAGCAAAAAAGGAAACCTTTCTTTTGCTGTACAGTGAGATTATGGAGGAGATATAAAATCAAGAGACACAAGAAGCACCATGTATCTTTGAGGAAGAGGGAGAAACTGATTCAACATGAACTGATTTCTGTATTTTTATGCCAGCCTTTGTGAGTTGACAGATAGGTTAGGCTTTAATCTATTCTTACTAAATTTTATTACTACCCTCTTTTCAAATTCTGGACTTTTTGAAAGTTGTGTAAGCAAGTGAATTCCAACAACATTTTTGAAGAGCCCAGAACTAAGCGGGTAGTAACACCCCCTGTCACTTTTATATGGGAGGTCCTCCCCAGGGTATGAGTTTCAGTTAAAGTTAAATTTCAATTTAAGTATTTTTGCTGATTTCAGTAATGTAAGCCCAAGCATTTTTTTTAGCTTGGCCATTGGTGGTATACATTTTTTATGTCAACCACTGCTTTGGATCATTGGGGTTTGGCAAGCACGATGTATAGGATGACTCAAAATCAAACTTCCCTGGGAGATGTACATGTACATGTACAGTAAAAACCTGTGAGTTAGAACCTATTTTTTAAGAACCTGTTAGATTGACCAGTTAGGCACCCTATAATTATATAAAGATTTTTTAAGCCTAAAATTTGGAAAGAGGTTCTTATTTTCTAAAATCGATTAAAAATGGTTAATTTCAAGGGAAATGAGATAAGTCAAGGTTCTGGATCCTCTTTGGAGACCCCTAGGAGCCGTATCACTGTAGTTGCAATGTAAATGCTAATTTTGAAAATCAGGAAAAATATTATTGTTACAATCATGTGAATATAAATTAAATGGTGTACAGCTTTCATATAGGGAAATTCTTTCAAAACTTCTATTAGCAACAAGGTATATTTTTCTGCAAGAAATAATAAGTAAACATATTAAGAACCAAAATAGCCTTAATTTGTGTTAATTACCATTTACATAAGAACCTGTTAAGGCAAACTTAAGAAAATGCAGGTTCTTACTCACCATTTTTTTATTTTTTTTTTACTGTTTACATGTACATGTACATGTAGGAGTTTTTAGTTCGAAACAGAAACTCGGCTAGCCGGCCATTTCCAGGAAATGTAATAATTTAGATACATAAAACTACAGAGAATATTTTAAGGGGTTGGTTTCTGAGTATTAGAAAAGGGATCTCAAAGAAAAACTTGTTGATACTCATGATAATCTACAATTTTTCCTCTAGGGCTGAAAAGGGGAACTTTGTACTCAGTCTGATACCCACATTTCAATCTGAAGGTTTCCAAGGGGTCTTACACTACAAGTCACCTGAGTAAATGGGATAGCAATATTTTTGGTGACGGGTGTGACTGTAATTATTATGTAACACCACAGTATGTTTTTGGCCAAAATTTTAGATTAGAAATTGCCTTCCTCCCATTGTTTATTATGTAAACAACTGGAGCATAGAAAGTTAACAGAGATTATATCCAAACATGCTTTTATTTCAATTATCATGGCATATATTCTTGTGCTATCCATCTGTATGCATATATGTACAAACAGGACATGTTTAAAATTTTCCAGTTCTGATTTTGTATTCTAAAACTACGTAAACTAACATGAACAAAAGGCATTTTAACTGCTGTATTCATAATTCTTGTTTCTAATATCATGCAATTATTGCTCTGAAATCTGGACATTTAAATTTATTGTTTACATGTATAGTGACTTAATTGTTAAAAACAGGAACCTGTTGTAAATAATCTTAAAATAATAATAAATAATCTGATAGGTTGACAAGAAACAAAAAAGTCCAAAGAGCCTAGACCACCTTACTATACATGGTCAGTTCTTGTACTGTTCAATACCATCACCCCCTCTCCATAATGTCCACCCCTGAACGTTATTAGTGTGAAAATGTTATAATTGAGAAAATTAACAGTTTGAGACAAACAATAAATGTCGTAAGTGAGATTATGGTCTGGAATAGTTTTACAATTAACAGTTAACTGATTTGAGGAAATGTTTTCATGAGAGACAAAGGTGATTCTGCTTTGTCTTTGGATTAGGGGCACATTACTCAAATTACTCATAACTCAAATTAGGGAAATCAACGGAGAACCGACAACTACCTCCAGGGCAAGCTCCACTCAAAAGTTCTCCAGGAACAAACAGGCTGGCAGAGGGGCATACATTCCTGCGACGCTTTTGGTGGAAGGACCGCGAGAGTTTGAACAATTTGTGCTGGAGAAAATGCGCTCTACTCTTCCAGAGTGCGAAAATGAAGAAGACTTAAATGTTGAATGTTTAAAATGAATAAATGCTTATGTTCCAATCTTAACATGCAGTCTTTATTCGGAATTTTCTTTCGATCGTTTGCCGCATTACAAAATGGCGGCCATTAAAAAAGTGTTCAGCTTCTACTCGTGTCCAGTGTCTCTCGACCAAATTTACCTTGTTTTGGTTTTGACCTCAGCCAATCACAACGCACGAAACCGATATCCAGAAATGGATACGGCCCGAACTGAATAATCTTGAGAATGCGGGTAGTGTGAATAATTTACTGTAACAAGAGCGTTTTCAAAGCGCTCCAAAATTGAAGACGAAAGGTAGCTATCTTGGCGAGCCAAAGTCGAATCGGTTTCATCGAGACTAGACACACGAAACTAGATAAAGCCGTTTGCACATATGCTGCATTTTTTCATACTTGAAAATAAACGAAGAAAAAAGGTAGATTTTTTTAATTCGAAAAAAAATGAATCCTCTTCTGCTTCATTTGTTTACAACTTTTGCTGGAAGTTTCCGATCTTTCCACACTTTTCAACAATGTTTCAGCTGCACTGCGAATTATAATACAGGATACTAAAAGAAAAATTTTGGAGCAGCATTAGTCGGATAAGTGACTTAAATGAAAATATTTTCATTCTGCAATATATATGTAATTTTATATGATATGAAAGTCACATGTAACTTACAACAAAGCATCAAGAAAAGGTCGAAATGGCGTATACAATCGTATTTCGGCAAAAATATGTTTTCATCCTTTTTTGCTGTCATTCTGTATTCTTTGGTTGCCCATATCGCTGCGCTGTGAAACGTTTAGAAAATTGTCTTGACCACTGTGTGATTCCTCGTACGACATGTTTAACGAGTCTTCGCGACTGGATTTGTCCGAAAAAAATACTACTGCAGACATCCGAATCATTTGAATCATCCTCACTTTCATGGCTACATTCAAAGAAGTGCTCAAGGAGACCTTGACGTAAATTAGGAGTAGAAACTGATGAAAGAAAGCCAGTGTTTACTCCACTTGCAGAGGTTATTTTGGACGCCATTTTGTTTATATTTCTCCGCGCGACGTCCTCGCGAAATCCTCGCGGTAGTACGCGCGCGCGCCTCGCGGGATGACACGATTTGTTCTAAAAATAGAAATTTTGACCCATATCATAGGGGCAAGGCCAGATCTCGCGCTTACGGTCTCCTACCATTATGGCTCCTGATAATATCAGTAACTACCAGCAAATATTAACAAATACCGAAAGCTACCAGTAACAACAAGAAACTACCAGTACAAGTACAAGTACTACAAGTAACTACCAACAACCTCTAGCAACTGCCAACATCTACCTAAAACTACCAGCAGCTACCAGTAACTATCGACAACTAACTACAACTATCATCAACAAATAGAAACTGCCAACAACTAACAGCAACTAAAAACAAATACCAGCAAACACTAACAACTGTCGACAACTACCAACAACTACCAACGACTACCAACAACTACCAGCAACTGCTAACAACTAACGACAACTATCAAAAACTGCCAACAACAACCAGCAACTACCAGTAGCCACCGATAGCAACCGAAAACTACCAACGACTACCAACAACAACCAACAACTAGCAAAACAACCAATAGCTACCAACAACAGCCAACAAATACCAGGGCCTAAAAACAACTACATAAAACTACCTACAACTACCAACAACTACCACCCGCTACCAACAACTATATGTAACTACCAAAACATACCAACAACTACCAGTAATTACCGGCAACTACCAACAAATACCCGCAAACACTAACAACTATAGACAACAACCAACAACTACCAACGATTAAGAACAACAAAAAGCATCAGACAGCAACAACCCACAACTACGAACACCTACCAGGGACTACCAACAACTACAAGCAAACACCAACAACAACCAACAACTACCAATAACCACCAACAACTACCAACAATTAGAAACAACTACCAGTAGAAATCAACAACAACAAACAACTACCAGGAACCACCAAATTTTATCGACAGCGACTAACAACCAACAACTAGCAAGAACAACCAATAGCCACCACCAACAACCAACAACTTCCGACAAAAAAGCAACAACCTAAAATACCTGGAACTACCAGTAACTAGCAAAAACTTCAAGCAACTACAAACAACATACAGCAACTGCGAACAAATACCAGCAACAACTACGAGTAACTAACTACAACTACCAGTAACTACCAAACACTGCTGACAACTACCAACAAGTTCCAGGAACTATCATTAATTACCTGTAACTACTAACAACTGCCAGCAACTACCAACAACCACCAAGTACCACCAACATCCAGTAGCAACAACCAACCACTACCAACAAATACCGACAATTACCAATAAGTAACAGTAACAAGCAACAAATACTTGTAGCCACCAACAACTATCAGCAACTTCCAACAACTACCAAAAAATACCAGTAACCAGTAGGTACCAGGAAAAAGCAAGAAAAACCTGTAACTACCAACAACTACCAGCCACTACCAACAACTACCAGTAGCTACCAACAAAAGCCAACAAATACAAACAACTTCCAGCAACTACCTACAACTACCAGTACCTTCCAACAAAAGCCAACAAATACAAACTACTAACAAATACCTTTGACTGCCAACTACTATCAGTAATTACCAACAACTGCCAGAAGTTATATAATTCATGGCAGAAAGCCACAAGTGTATTTAAATGTAAATTTTATGTAGTAGTAAATATTCTGTCGTTAGAGTGAGTATTTTATATTATTATATGGAGGAGAGTGTTTTACTGGGAACTAAACCACTCGTAGAATCCATACGCCACTTCATCCGGGACCTGAGTGGCGTATTTTCCGTATGACACGCTTGCGAGTGTCATATCGCTCATTGACGTCACGATTCGCGCCTTTTCTACTTTGTTGAATGAACTTGGTTTCTTGTGTCGTTCAGGTTTGTTGTGAGCAAGCATCGACAAGCAGGTTTTATTTGTTTAATTAAGCGACGAAAAAGAATTAGTTTTCCGAAAAACTCAAGGACGAGAACATGGTAATGGAAACCTTGACGATTTGAAGGCTTTTAGAGAGAATTCTTCGCAAGGAATTTCACAAAGTGCAAGATGTTGTAAAGAAGAAAACAAAAGCAGTTGAAAACTATCGGCCGTCAAGACATTGCCGCATCGGATTCAAGTCAAAAGTCAGTGATGTTTTCAGTTCTTACGTGTTACGATACTTAGTTGACAAATATTTCATGTGTTTTGTTTGATTGGAATTCAGTAAGTTTTTCTATATCCCGGACACGGGTGCTTTGTATTTTCTGTGAAGACGAACGGTGATTTGTAAAACTTGCTCGATTTTTCGAAAACAATGAAACAAAAATCGGCAATTTCAATTACATCTGGTCTCCATATAATAAAAAGAACATTACACGTTGGCTCAAAGATATGAATTTTATGTTCTCGTGGCAAAAACGACATATCGTTTCTGCCACTCGAACATAAAATTCATATCTTCTCGCCACCGTGTAATATCCTCTATATACTCCGGCCAATTGCCGGTAGTTACTGGTAGTTGCTCGTACGTGTTGATAGTTGCTGGTACTTGTCGGTAGTTGTTAGTAGTTTGTGGTAGTTGCAGGTAGTTACTGGTAGTTATTGGTAGTTGTTGGTAGTTATTGGTAGTTTCAAGTAGGTGTTGATAGTTGCTGGTAATTATTGGTAGTTAATTGGTAGTTAATGGTAGGTGTTGGTAGTTGTTGCTATTTGTTGGTTCTTGCTGGTAGTTGTTGGTAGTTATTGGTAGTTACTAGTACGTGCTGGTAGTTGTTAGTAGTGGTTGGCAGTTACTGGTAGTTGTTGGTAGTTGCCGGTAGTTACTGGTAGTTGTTGGTTGTTACTAGTAGTTGTTGCTAGTTGCTGGTAGTTACTGGTAGATACAGCTAGGTGTTGATAGTTGCTGGTAGTTGTTGGTATTTGTTGGTGGTCATTGCTATTTACTGTTAGTTGTTGGTAGTTAACGGTAGTTGTTGGTAGTAATTGGTAGTTACTGAAAGTTGTTGGGAGTTGCTGGTAGTTCTTGGTAGTTACCGGTAGTTGGTGGTAGTTTTTGTTAGTTACTGGTAGTTGGTGGTAGTGATTGATAGTTATGGGTAGTTAATGGTAGTTGTTGATAGTTACTGGTAGTTGTTGGAAGCTGCTGGTAGTTGTTGGAAGTTGTTGGTTGTTACTGGTAGTAGTTGGTAGTTGTTAGTACTTATTGGCAGTAACTAGTAGTTGTAGGTAGTTGCTGGTAGTTGCTTGTAGCTGTTGGTAGTTACTGGTAGTAGTTAGTAGTTATTGGTAGTTGTTGGTAGTCACTGGTACTAAATGGTAGTTTTTGGTTGTTACTGTTAGCTTCTGGTAGTTGGAAGTAGTTGGAAGTAGTTGTTGGTAGTTGCGGGAAGTTGCTGATAATGATTGGCAGTTATGGTAGTAACTTGGACGTGTTGGTAGTTACCGTAGGTTGTTGGGAGCTCCTGGTAGTTACGAGTAATTGTTGGTAGTTACTGGTAGTTGTTGGTAGTTGCTGCTAGTTACTGGTAGTTGTTGTTAGTTAATGGCAGTTACTGGTTGTTGTTGGTAGTTGCTGGTAAATGTTGGCAGTTGTTGTTAGTTACCAGAAGTTGTTGGTAGTCGTTGGTAGTTACAGGTAGTTGTTGGTAGTTGCTGCTAGTTATTGGTTGTTATTGGTAGTTACCGATAGTCATTAGTAGTTGTTGGTAGTTGTTGGTAGCTGTTTGTAGCTACCGGTAGTTTTCGGTAGTCATAGGTAGGTTATTGGCAGGTGTTGGTATTTATTGGTAGTTTTTTGTAGTTGCTAGTAGTTACTTGTAGTTTTTGGTAGTTCCCGGTAGTTCCTTAAAGTTGTTGGTTGTCGTAAGTAGTTATTCAAGAATGATTTGGTATTAGAAGTTTTGGTTTTATCAGGTTTTCTTTTCTCGACGTGCCTGTGAAACCTGTCTGAGAGTCACATTTCGAAGGAAATATAAATTGGATCAAACTAAAAGTAAATGTCTATGTAAATCATTTGACAAGATCTTTGTTCTGCGATTTTATCAGGAATTTCATTTTTTGGCTTACCAAACATTTTGGTCGAAAATTAGGGATGGCAACTCTAAAATCTTGTATCTATCTGAGTCTGGAAGGCGGCCAAATGGGAATGATAGTTATGATCCAGATAAAACTGTACTGACGTTTTTGTTTTTCAATTCCCGACGAAACATACGCCAGGACAAGTACCCATGATCATTTTTTAAAGTTTATTTCCGTTACTAATTAAGATATACAAATTCTGAGTTACATTTTCTGAAATTCTTATTTCTTAAACACAATTTTCATCATTAAAGTTACGAAATGTTCTCTAATTGAACTTGGATGAGCTGCTACATAAATAAAAACTAATAATAGCAAACAACAATTAACAGTAACTACCAACAAAAAACGACAACTACTAGAAACTACCCGGAACTACCAGCAACCAGCAACAACTACCAACGACTACCAACAACCACCAACAACTACTAGCAACGACCAAGAAATACTAGCAACTACCAACGAATACTAGTAACTACCAACAACTACAAACAACTACTAACAACTTCCAACAACTAGTAACAACTACCAGCAACTACCAACAACTACCAGCAACTGCTAACAACTACCAACAACTACCAACAACTACCAACAACTACAAACAACTACTAACAACTACCAACAACTACCAGCAACTGCTAACAACTACCAACAACTACAAACAACTACCAACAACTACCAACAACTACCAACAACTACTAACAACTACCAACAACTACAAACAATTACCAACAACTACCAGCAACTACCAACAACTACCAACAACTACTAACAACTACCAACAACTACCAGCAACTACAAACAACTACCAACAACTACCAACAACTACCAACAACTACTAACAACTACCAACAACTACCAGCAACTGCTAACAACTACCAAAAACTACCAAAAAGTACTAGCAGCTACCAAAACCTACTAGTAACTACTAACAACTAACAACAACTAAAAGTAACTACTAACAACTACCAACAACTTTCAACAACTACTTAAAACTACTAGAAACTGCTACCAACTACCAACAACCACTAGCAACTACAATCAACTACTCAAAACTATCAACAATTGCCGAAAACTACCAGCAACTACCAGCAACAACAAACAAACAACAGACAACAAGCTGAAACAACGAGCAACTACTGACAACTACCAGTAACTACCAGCAACTACCGACAACTGCTAGTAACTACCAGCGACTACCAACAACTACCAGTAACCACCAACAACTACCAGTAACTTACATCAACTACAAGCAACTACCAATAACTAACAACTAAAAATAACTACAGGTCACTACCAACAACAACCGACTACTACCAACAACTACCAGTAACTACCAGCAACAACCACCAAGTTTTAACAACAAATAACAACTACCAGCAATTACCAGTAACTACCAAGAAGTACCAGCAACTACCAATAAATACCAACAACTTTCCACAAGTACCAATAACTACCAGTAACTACCAACAACTACCGGAAACTACAAACAATTTCCAATAACTACCAAAAACTAAAAGGAAATAGCTGCAACTACCAACAACTGCCAGTAACTACCAACAACTACCAGTAACTACAAAAAACTACCAATAACTACCAGTAACTACCAACAACTACCACTAACTATACGCATCTACCAGTAACAACCAACAACTACCAATAATTATCAACAACTCCCAGTAACTACCAACAACTAACAATAACTACCAGTAACTACTAATAACTACCATTAAATACCAAAAACTACCAGTAACTATCAACAACTACCAGTAACTAGCTGCAACTACCAATAACAATTAGTAACTACCAACAACCACCAATAACGAACAACAACAACAACCTGTAACTAGCTGAAACTACCAAAAACTACCAGCAACTACCAGTAACTAGCTGCAACTACCAAAAACTACCAGCAACTACCAGTAACTAGCTGCAACTACCAACAACTACCAACAACTACCTGCAACTCCCAGTAACTACCAACAACTACCAATAAGTACCAAATACTTCCAACAACTACCAGTAACTACCAACAACAACCAATAGATACCAACAACTACCAGTAACTACCAACAACATCCAATAACTACGAACAACTACCAATAAGTACCAACAAGTACCAATGACTACAAACAACAACCAATAACTACCAACAACTACCAACAGCTACCAGTAAGTACCAATCACCACCAATAACTACCAACAGCTACCTGTAGCTACCAACAACTACCAGTAACTAGCTGTAATTACCAGCAACTACCAGTAACTACCAACAACTACCAATAAATACCAACAACTTTCAACAACAACCAGTAACTACCAGTAAATACCAGTAACTTTTGACAACTACCAATAACTACCGGTAACTACCAGCAACTACCAACAACTAACAGTATATAGCTGCAACTATCAACAACTACCAGTAACTACCAGCAACTACTAGTAACTAGCTGCAACTACCAATAACTACCAGTAACTTCCAACAACTACCAGTAACTACCAACAACTACCAACTACTACCGATAACTACCAGTAAATGTCTGCAACTACTTACAACTACCGATAACTACCAACACCTACCGGGAGTATTTTAAAATACTCACTCTCAAGAGTGACAATATTTGCTATTGCATGAAGTTTATCTTTGCTGCACTCAACTACCAGCAACGACCAACAACTACCAGCAACAACCAACCAGTGCCAGCAAGAACCAACAACTACCAGTAACAATCAACCACTAACAGCAGCTGCCAACAACTACCAGTAACAAAAAAACAACTATCAGCAACTACCAAAAACTACCAGTAACTACCAACAGCTACCAACAACTAGCGGTAACTACCGACAAATATTAGCAACTGCTATAACCCGTGACAAACACTGCGGCACCTGCACGCAAGGCGAGAAAACAAAACTACAGCACGACCGAAGTTGCCGTTTGTCGTAAGTCGAGTGTTACGAGGGATACGCCGACAAGAAGATTTCTAATAAAAAAAGACTCCCGGCTAAAGCGATTACGAGCACTTAGCTCTTTGTTTGTGAATCTTCAATTTTCACATGCACTTCCGTGTCTAAACTTTCTTTCTTGCCACCGTCGCTCAAAATCACAAAACAACAAGTCTGCCATTTATTTTGCTGTTTGCTATTGACCTATAATATTTAAACCGAGGTTAGTGAGTTAACCCACCCTGTGTGGTTGGTTAAATTTAGCAGACTGTTAACCCTGAGGTTAAAGTTAACCTGCCTTCAAACACAGAACTGACCTGCGCATGAAATTTAACGGGAGGTTAAGCCAATTTATGAACTCACTCTGATTGATCAAAAAGGTCGAAAAACTTATCTATTGCACCGGTAAACTCCCGCTTCAGTCCGATTGCCGACAAGGCAGTACTACGCTCGACTACGCTTAAGGACGAATAATTTAATAACGTTATTTTTATTTGGTCTATCTGATGATTAAAACAGAGGACATGATCTTTATTAATGATCATAATGAATATGTACTGAGGGCGGTTCGGGCGAATTTTGCCTCCCACCGCAGTTGGAGCAAAAGAAGTATTAGCTAGAGGAGGAGAAACACAAAACGCAAAAACAGTCATATGAGAAGGAACACAGTAAACGATTCAGTACGCTTTCACCGGATTGGAATAATATTTAATGACGTGGATATCTTTTCATACAACATTTACTCGGAAACCTTATATATTTGAAAGAAAAAACTACCTCAAATTGGTCGCGATGAAAGCTTTCTTGAATTATTTTTCCCGCGCTGTGTACTTCTTGTACACGTGCTTAAATTAATTATATTTTGTGCTTTTTTAGTGCTTTCTGTTAAGTCTGTCATTCAGCGAAAACGAAAAATTACGGAATGTATAAATTCGAAGTAAAATTTCCGAAGCAGAGTTTCAGGAACTAACCTTAATTCTAAATAACTTCGGCGGTCTGTGAAGTTTGTAAACTTGCAAACTTTCCGTGCAGTCCTTTGCTTTTGCGGTGAATGACTCCGGCCACAGTTTGCTAGATTTCCTCGTAAAAACAACTTTAAATCGTAGAATACGTTTGCCTTTTCCCTTTCCTTTCTTATGACTTTTACAGCTTTAAACGAACATTTAAACATTTTGGTGTGGAGCTGAACGTGTGTTTTATTTTTTCAGCCGCTGTGATTGGTTTACCACTTTATCCGATGAATATGTTGACAATTAGACACTTGATCACGAAATATAAAATAGATTCCCAATCGTTTTCGATAGTTAGTCCATAAAAGCAATAGACCACACTTTCTAGGGGTTTACCGGGGCAATAAACGCCTTGGGAGGTTGGGAGAACACTCAAAAAGCTTGCAAATCACGAGCCGTCAGAATTTTGAAGTTTGACAACCAATGCTTTAGGACGGAAAATATTTTTAAGAGATGGTTCTCAAGGCATTGAAATTGATAGTAAACACGGTGATTTTGGAGAGCGCACCCGGCGTTGAGAAACTTAATGAAATCGATTGACCCAAAATTATTCAGTTATCTTGGTACCGGAGCTACTCGTTTGAAAATGATTCGCACGATTGCTCGGAAGTCGCCAACGATTAAACAAAGGTATTAGGTAACTGTCTTTCGTGGTGTTTGTTTTCTTCCGTTTCAATGCTAAAGTTAAGTGTAAATTCTGATTTACATGACAAATTAAAGTTGTTTACACATATGCAGGCGAGCACATGTGTTTGTTGTTTCCGTGTTTTAAGTTCTCTATTTTGCAGTTCTTGATGTTCACCTCTGAAAATTATACTAAAACAGTTATTTACCAATGGCAGTTTGGGTGCGACATCCTAAATCGCATATATCAATATGCTTATTTATTAGTTGTCGATTTCTTGTTTCATTATGCATTGTTTCAATTATTTCTATTTAAATTATGCATTATTTCCGTTGTTAAAAGCCTCGCGTGCTAACTTTCACTTTAAGTTGCCTATCAGCCACAGTTTCCCAGCAAATATATTGTATTTTTATATATGTGGTTCGCAAGAATGGCAAGTTTGATTTCGAGCTATCCTGTCACTTTTGATGAACTGTAATCCACTTCCATCCTTGTAATATTGTAAAATACTTGTTCTGTTAGCTCTTCAGTAATCTTTCCATCCAAATTACCTGTATATTTGGTGTCATTTGGCAGTGAAAAAATCAGAAAAGAGAACTGACTTGTTCGTATAGCGTGATCGTTCCGGTTGGTTTGCTCTGCAAAACACTGTTGCTAGTGACCGACGCTTTGACAACCTGGACCCTCCGTCGGTTACTGGCGGGAGAAACGGCGGAGTGCTAGAGAAGGAAAGGGATAAATATTACGGCTCCTACAAAATATGAAATTCAACGGAACTTGTTGTAGAAACAACAACAACAAAAAAAAGAGACAAAGAAATGAAGCCTAATCTTTCCTTAACGAATTCCCGGCGCTCGGGTGTCTGTACTAAGATTAAAATTAGAGTTATGATAAAAAATAATGTCATTCTATTCTGTGCAAGTTTAGCATAAACGTTGGGCGAAGCTCGCTGAAGCAAAGGCCAGAAATAAAAACGCTAAGCAGTCTAATTTTCAGACTTATTCGTTTGTATTATATAA
The DNA here is from genome assembly GCA_963693305.1 of Meandrina meandrites. Taxonomy (NCBI): domain Eukaryota; kingdom Metazoa; phylum Cnidaria; class Anthozoa; order Scleractinia; family Meandrinidae; genus Meandrina; species Meandrina meandrites. The sequence continues at coordinate 7,968,561 of OY855905.1, forward strand.
ATTAAGAATTGTCTCTCTGGACTGAGAAGTTCATGAAACTGAAGTGTCATCAGTTGTCGCTAAACACATACATGAGCTCAAACAAGCTTAACAATTTGTAAATTTCTCTTACATGGAACAACACCGTGGATGTGTAACGGCGGTGGTCTAATAAATTTGGAATCGCATTTGCATGAATCTGAATGTAACTAAACCAAATTTAGGAAGGGGGAAATATTAGAAAAGAAGGTAGGCAATAAAGTATTTAACTACGCAAGAATACTAAACTGAAAGCGAAGATTGATGGCTTGTCAGTTCAGCCGAATGAGAAATTCACAACAAACAAGTTTGACAGTAAACTAAACTATAACCAGATTCTGTCCGCGAAATAAAACAGATACTCGCTGATATTCCATTCTACATTACAGCAGCTAGTGAGCGACGATTTCTACCTTTGAGAGGAAAACTGTTGAAATTTATTTGCTTCTTACTTGTGTAAATAATCTCAGGACAGCGGTCAAAAAACCGAGAGAAAAGAGAGAGAAAAGTAAAATATGTTTTGGAAAAGTCGTCAGGCACTGTTCAGGTAGCCGGAATTGCTTTTCTGTCATTACTGGACCTGGCATTAAAGCAAAATCACCAAACAGTAATTCGGACATTATGTTTGTTTGTGAGCTTTTTCCCCGACTAGTGAGTTATTCCACCTCGCTAGGTGTGCTAAATTTAGCCCTTAGTTTATCCCTTGGATAGTGCTAATCGACCGTTGAGGAACACAATTTAATCGAAGGACAAATTTATTCCCTGGATTAGGCCGATTTAACCGTAGGTTGGCGCTAATTGGCTTTAAAACAACAGGTTCAGAGCGGAACTCATCCTCAGAGTCAATTAGAAAGGTTGAAACAAACGGCGAAACCTAAAGTTAAATGCTTTAAATTTGTTTCGCACTAGTGGCACCTGACGTGTCATCCTCGGAGACCCAGGGACAGAAAGTGGGGGCGAGGGAAAGTCGTAACGGGCGATAAAAAATATTCGGCGAAGAAAAGTAAAGAACGAAACGAGGAGCCCCTGGGGACACAGTCTTACCGGACCAGTTCCAAACGGTCGGAGTCGTTCTGGCTTCTGATTGGTGTCAAAAAACCTTTGTTTTTTTTTGTGCCCAATCAGAGAGCAGCAAGACCAGGAGTCGTTTCCTGTGTTCTTACACGGAATGATACAAGAAGGCCAGTTGCTCGCCATGTTTGTTTTTGCTCGAGGAGAAAAATTCCAATCACAGGACAAGATGCAGGGAAAATCGTTCGGCATATCCACAAAAAGCCTCACCGGAAATACGCTGGATCTTCGCAGGTATTGTAAGAGTCGCGTAGATTGCGAGTTTTAAAACACTAACCGATTCACTGATGTCGAGAGACTGAATTTTGGCAATCCTGAGTAATTTTTCTGTCGCACAGACCCGGTAGGTATGTCAAGCAACTGGAAGCTTCGCATACACATGCAGCACGATCTTCTCTGCACACCAAAAAGGCACTGCAGCTAACGCTATCGAACGCGAGTCTTCGGACAACATGGCTAAGAACTTTTAGTATTTCGTCGAGTGGATTTCATGATGCAATTCACCCAAGTTTTACATTTTTTCCCTTCGCATACTGAGTACATATGGAAGTGTACATAATTTCGTTTTGAACCCTATTCAGACCGGGCTTTTTTGGATCTTTTCAGACCGGGGGGGGAGGATTCCGTCCCCCCCCCCCCCCCCCCCCTCTGTAACTTCCAGAACATTTAAGCAATCGCAATAAAACTTACAGGATATATAGTATGTCCAAAAATCTGTCTTTTTCTATACGCCACGTGCGGTGATGACGTCACATCACGTGACAATTACATTATGATGTCAAAACAGCCGCCATCTTGGATCCGCCATCTTGGATTTCATAATTTTTCCAAAACATCAGAAAACCGCCCAAAATGACTGAAAAATGCTCAAAATCTATAAAACAGAGGTGAAAATAGTTGAATTAAAGTTAATTTTTAAAAATGGAAACACAAAAATTACAAATTTGGAAAAACATGTCTGTCAAAATGACGTTGCCATAGTAATGTCAAGTTCCAGAAACAACAACCTATACTACCAATTTATTCCCAGATAAATTTTAGAAAAACTCGTAAAGTTTGGCAGCGTTTGGTTGAATCTTGAAAAAGTTATAAACGTTCAAAGTCAGCGCGGGCACTTCCCCCCCCCCTCCTCCCACGGTCTGGATAGGGTTAATGTTATACTTTTGTATGATATCACCAGCACTGTGATTTTAAGTAATTCTTATTTATGAAATTTACCCTGCAAGAAAAGAATAATATTATAATAATTATTCCATCACACAGCTCAGTCTACATAAATATTCCAATGTCTGAGGTTTTAAGGGCCTCCTCATTGATGTAACTGACCGTTTTTACGACTGTTTTTGCGTATGCAAAACAGGAGTTACGGATTGAGGGGCGATTTGAAGCCATCCTTCCTTCACTCCTTCACTCGGTCAGATGTAAACAAAAGGCCGTTGACAGATGGTTGGCAGACCTACATGTAATGCCACTCTCACTTTGAAGTTGCGGTTTATTAAGACCGATGACAGACCACTGTACTTTACGCGCTGATGGTTTTGTTTTGATGGGTATGTGATGATAATTTGAAAATCGATTGTGAACATATTTTATTTTTATTTTACTTTAAATCAGGTGTATGTTGTTTCTGCCCTACAGAAAAATCAACAGAAATTTCTTAAGTTTGCATGTGACGGTGAAAGCGAAATTGAAAGCGAAGTTTGCGTAATCGCTAGCTGACAGAAGATTATCAGTGTCACGCGACAAAGGTCAACCTAGCCGATTTCAAAATAAATTTTATTCGACGCTTAATCTTCACGGCAATCAAAGAATGCAAGATGAAATGTTACAGCTGAATGTACTGCAGATTGCCCCTATTCATTGTCTGGTTCCAGCTATAAAAGTTGACGCATTTGGAAGCTTGTTTGCCATCCTCGCAATAAATGCTGCCGTCATCATTATATCTGTCGCTATCTACGGACTAAGAAAGCTCTTTCTGACGCGGAGCAATTTAGACGAGAGGGAGATAGTGGCGAAAGCTTCACAAGCAAAAGAGCTTATCTACAGAAACTTGTTTTTCGTCCTCTACGTGACGTACCTCAGTACCTGCTCCAAGACAGCAAACGTACTTTCCCTTGCATGTCGTGAACTTTGCGAAGACGAGAACGTAGAAGATTGTCACAAGTTCCTAAAGACAGATTACAGCATCATATGTCATGGTTCAGAGTACAATCGTTCGGTCGTCGTCGCATACTGCGCTATTATTTATATAGTCATTCTACCAACTGCATCGATGATAGCTCTTTGGAAACAGCGAAAGGTATTTAATGAAATCCAAGCTGAGAACGAACCATCTGACGCACAAGAACAAGGCACTGAAGTTGTCAAGGGATTACGATTCCTGTTTGAGAATTACAGTCCTCATTCGTGGTATTGGGAATCGGTCGAGACGGTTCGGAAGGTTGTATTGACATCCGGTTTGATTCTTCTGGGGGGAGAAAGCAGGGCCTATGTTGGATTAGCGTGTGTCATGTCAGGTCTGTATGGAATGTTCTTCGCTTATGCCCAGCCCATAGCAGATCCATTTGAGAACAAGTTGATGCTGACATCTCTTGCTGCTACGTTCGTTTACTTGGGAATAGGAGCTGTGAGTCAGATTCCCAAAGAAAACATACCGGCCTCAATCGACCCATACGTGGACAGCATCGTGTTGAAGATATTAGTGATTGGAGCTAATTCTTTAGTGATTACGCTTTTGGTGGGTAAGTATCGTGCTGTAGAGATATAGTCAACAGTTGTGACAAAACATTGAGTTAAATATTTTATATTTTAAGTCATGAAAATGGCCAGTCTTCACTTATTTATCCATTCTTGATAAGCTTATTTTAATTGACCAGATCCACAAGGGCCTTCTGAAAGCATGATTCACTGGATCATATTCTGTGGTTATAAGACTCAAAGCAAAATGATTGATTTAAACCGCCAGATTTAAATCATTTCCTCTTTCGGTCTTTAGTTAAGGTGCACATTTTACATTATTCTTAGGGTGATGAAAGCTTTCATTACACTTGACGAATAATTAGTCAAAATATGTTTGGGGACTTCAATAGTTTATTCCTGAGGTACTTTATTCATGTAACTTTACGACTTCTGGCTATTTCACCAAACTTCACCGAAACACAAATGTCATTTATTTATCTTAACACCAACATGGCACAAAATAGCAAATTGGCATCCTTCGTTCATTAACGATTAAAATATAGACGCCTATGGCGTCGGTAACATGGCTACGAAGTTCTTACACTCCTATCTGTCAGAACGGAAACAAAGAGTGAAAGTCAATGGAATATTCTCTGATTAGCTGCCCGTATATTGTGATGTTCCTCAGGCTAGCCTCCTGGGTCCTCTTTTGTTTAACATATTTATCAACGACCTCAACTTCGTCGTTCAAGTTTCATCCTTGCGACTTTATGCTGATGATACCACAACTTTTGCATCAGATTCCAACACCACGGCTTTGGAACTGGCTGTTAACCAAGATCTCGACAAGTTATCATCGTGGTTTTCCTCAAATTATTTATCCATTAATCAAAGCAAAACCCAAGCAATGATTCTGGGAAACTATTCTCAAGAACCTGTACTTCATATTGGCGACTCTACTATCGAAATAACCAACTCGCTGAAGATTCTTGGTGTTCAAATTGACAATAGGCTGTCTTTTGAGGAACACATATCAGTTGTTTTAAAAAAAAGGTCTACGCTAGAATTGGAGCTCTTAGACGACTGAAGAAATTAATCTATTTATTTATTTATTTATTTATTTATTTATTTATTTATTACGACTTACTCCATACAATACAAATACATAATGGAAATTAAGATAACAAAACAAATAAAAAGCTGTGGAGAAGGAGACAACCAAAAGCGCAATGGCACCATACTAGGGATGTCCCCACTTATTAAAATTTAAAATATATATACAAATATACAAATACAAATACAAATACAAATATACAAATATTCTAATTATCCATAAGAAAACTTAAAACATTCCCTGATTATATTGCAGTTCTCCTCTACAAGGCGTACATCCTGCCCCCACCTAGAATACTGCGGCCCTCTTTTGCTGGGAATAAACAAAACGTTAAATAAAAAAACTCGAATCTGCAAACCAGTATGCTTTGAAGACTCTACTAAACAGTGGGAACATTGTTGATTATAAAACAACATTGTCATTAGCTAATATGCAGTCTCTTGAAAACAGAAGATTCCAGCAGTCGCGCTGTATCTTTTATTCAACTGCAGTAAAAACGACGGGCCTAACTACATTTCAAACTTATTTGAACAACGTACTTTGCGTTATAGTTTAAGGAACGGGGGTCACAACCTTGTCCAACCCTCGTATAATAACATATTTTACCATAATTCCTTTACATATAGAGTAACACACTTATGGAACCAACTGCCTGTTCACATAAAACAATCTACGAACTTAAACGATTTTCGCAAAAGGTTGAACACTTTTAATTTTGATAATTTTAAGACAAGCTGTAAATGCACCTATTGTTTATCTTAGATCAACTTATATTGTAACCCTTTGATGTATTTTTATCTTTTTATCCTTGAGCGTTTTTATTTATTTATTTATTTTTTCACTTGATCCATTGATTTATTTATACAGTATGGGGTAACGGGAGGGGAGTTGGGTTATTTATGTGCTTTTTTATTCTATTTTTAATGGCTGGGATAAATTTTATATACTTTTAATAGCATATATTTTAGTGTATTTTAATTTTAAGTCCTACGTTTTATACATCAGCCTCTGGCTCGGACATTGAGGGAGACCTCGCCCCACGTATGGGCATTAAAATTGTATTGTATTTTATTGTATTGTATTGTATTGTATTGTATTGTATTGTATTGTATTGTATTGTATTGTATTGTATTGTATTGTATTGTATTGTATTGTATTGTATTGTATTGTATTGTATTGTATAGGCGGAAAAAGGCACCTCAGGCATTCTGTCGGAACTTAACATAACGGAGCTGTATCACATGGCAATTCCGTGACATTGATGTAAATACTGCAGGGGAAGATTTTCTTCAAAAGTTCTCTCAATCCAACTTTTAGGTGCAACAAATTAAAAAATAGAAACGTGAAAGAAGTGTTCCATACATGTCACTTAGATGCTTTTTCGGTGATGATTTTATGCTCCCATGATGAGTTTGCTGCCCTTCCCAATTGGATGTCCAGTTCAATGTCTTGTTCTGTTGCTCCATGGCGCGTTTAACTAAAGATATTGATTCATTCTTTAATCATTTCAATCATTTTCCAGTGGATTTTATTTTCAAAAGGCTTTTTATTTTGTGGAACTTTTCAATCACAATCGCCTAATTAAATATGTATAAATTCGTGAAAAATGGCCATTTTGGGGGGAAGTACAATAATTTGAAACACATAAAATATTTTAACCTAATGTTTTGTCACAATTGTTAACTCATCATACCCCAAAAGTTTGAGCGAGATTGGTGATTTGACCTGCATCACCCCTGACTGGTTCTCTCGTGGACATCCTCTTAATAGAGAGTTGGTCATAACAATTTCGTAAAACCTATCTTGTTCTTGTCATTATTAATAAAATCTGCTCTCATTCCTTTACAAAATGTTAGCCTTGTTTTAAAAACCAAAAGAGCGCAAACTAAATGTCGTGGTTAAAATGTCGGCTCTCAGAGTAGGCTCTACAGTATTTGATGAATACCAGCTATACTATACTACTGACAAATACCACCACCTGGGAGCCTCAATTATCCAATTTTCAGCACCGTGGTACTCTCTGTTCCCTATTATCAAGCGTATTTTTCTTACAAAGAACTTTAAAAATGTGTATTCATGAGTGTTCCATTTGTTGTCGTCCTCAGTCGTTGCAGTTCCTGCATACTCTTTAAATAAATACATACATAATTAGAACAAGGGTCCTGCGCGACCTTAAAGGGCAAAATGAAGAGCTCTTGGCACTTCTGGAGTACAATAAAAAAAAAAAAACCGAGAAGCCAAAGACAACCCTTTGAAAATAATTGCATGACAGGCCTCCACAAAATAACGAAAATGAGCATAGCATAGTGGGGGCACTTGTTGGAAGTGGGGGGCGAAAAGGTATCAAGACGAGAAGCTCCTCGGTAGAGTGGAAGGAACTTTTTATGAGTGGGTTCGAAAAAGTGTGCAAATGTCATTTCGTCATGCCAAGAGACTACGAGTAGTTGCCGGAGTTATTCAACCTTTCCCTTCACTCCACAGCCTTGATGTATCTCTTACGGAGGTTTATCAGTCCCCTCTTAGCATCCGAAGATCGAGAGTTCTTGATATTTGTGAATGCAAAGGTTTTGATCGTTAGCTTCCTGGGTTAGCAACAGCGACGACAAGCGCTGGGCTTAAGAGGACAGTATTGACACAGAGCCTATAGAGCATCACGTCAACTAGTGAGACTAACTGGCGGTAGCTACATATCAGGCGGAACAACTAACAGCTCCTCGCGGACAATGCCGCGCTGTGGCCTATCCCGCAGATAATAAATTACGGGTTCGTTGGGCTTGCCAATAGCCGTTTCGACCAATAGCCTTTTCGACCTGGTAAACTTTCAACGGCCAGACAGGGTCAGTTGCTCCACATGGCGGCGGCAAATTTATAAGGACTTGTATGAAACATTATAGGTACAATTGATAACGAAATAAATATAATGAACAGCCGGTAAAATTTACATTTCACGTCATTTGTTAAAGGTGTCATGTTTCTTTACTGTTCCAATGCGTTTAAACGCATTTTAACCGATATTTTAATTTATGTTTACTCTCACCTTACATATTACTAGGGAGAGCATTCGCAACGCGCGTTTCACTCGACTTTTCCGACGAAAGGAAACCAAAAATTGTCTTTAATCGGTTCCACTCACTTCAAAACTTCCCTTCGGGATAGTTCGGAGACCATACGTTCAAGCAAAAGTACCCCGTGGGTACTCTGGCCAGTATAGACGTGTAGGACAGGGAAGCTCATGGGTGCTGTGGTGAGTGTGAATGTTGAACGGCTGTCGTGTTTGTCACCATTCCCTAGGGGGGAAAAGTGACGTCGCCTTTACAACTACCGCCCAATCATAGCGTGAGTTGCACTTGGAAGGCTGGGATACACCGACAATAAATTATTTAAAATGTAAGCTTTACTGGCTGTTTATTGTAATTTCTTTCGATGTCAGTTTTACCCATAATGTTCCGCACAAGTCCTTAGAATTATTTTTGCCGCCGCCATTTTGACCAAGATTTCATAACGTGAGCCTGGGCACCCTGTGGTTATCCTAGTGACTTCTCAACAACGGCAGTCTGCCAAGCCACAAAAACCGTCGCCCGCTGACCGTCTCACAGGCGCATTTCCACAGCAAACTGCTGACCGAACAAGCGCTCGGCCAGGGTGCTGTTGAAGCGTTGAACAATGCCTTGGTCTCTGTGAATTTTAGTGTACCAATGGCAAATAGCGGTTTTGAGGTTTTTCATTTCTTTCGTAATTAAGTGCCAATGAACTCTTTCCCGGGAAAAACCTGCAGCAGTTGAGGCCATTTCAGAGACCAGCATATGTGAATTGACTGCAAAAGCCGTTTATTTTCAGAATTAATCAAATATTCAACAATTTTCAAGCACAGTAATTTTAATAAAAATATTCAATGGTTAATAGGCGTATGAAGTCACGTGGCCTAATCTGTGTCGTATTGCAAGTGGTCCACCTGGGGTGTTGATCTATGATGCTGCGTTAGTATCGCAGCTCCTGCATCGTCGGCTGTGGCACGGAAAGGTTCAATTTGGTTCGTCTTCTGTGTTAACGCCGTATTGAAGCGTGTCGCTTACCAAGGAGTCTCTTAAGTTAGTGTCGCGGCGGCATGCATCAAGTACGCAATTCCTTCGTTTTTGGATCTAATATAAGCAGAGAAAAGTTCTCAGATCGAATATTATTTACGCAGTTTTTTGTATTGTACGTTAAGATAAAGGAGATGACTTGTTTTTTGGATAACGGGAGATGTTTTTGATGCGTTGGAGCTGGGGCTGGGCGGAACCTTCCTCAGCCCCTGAGGAAGGTTTCTATTGCAAACCGAAATACAGGGCAAAGATTGTTCAATGCATTTTAGTTGCCTTATCCACTTCGTTTATTTTTGACCGCTTTAGCTGTCAGGATTAGTTTGCCGTCTATATATTTTCTGTTTTAACAAAATTACTGAACCAGGTCGTCAAGAGATCCGGCACCACTCATCGGTTTGTCGCTGCGATATTGCAGATTTTCATTATATTTGCAGGTAAATTTAAGGTTGGATGGAAGTTGTTGTTGTTAGCAAAGTCATCAAGTACATTTTCACTGCAGGCAGCTGCTCCTACAATGTCATCAATGGAACGCTTATAGAGGTCAGGCATGGTCTCATGATGCTTTAAGAAAATCTGTTCTTCGACGTTGCCGACGAACAGACAGGCGAATTTCGGCTCTAGTTCTACTGCCCACTGCCATACTACCCGTTTGCTAGTAGAACATCGTCATCAATTCCCATCGAAGCCTTAAGTTTACCTGGGTCATCAATGACAAGCAACTACCTTTTTTGACCGCAAGGATTAACAACGACCATCCACTACAAGGAAACCTACTCGCACTCGTATATTAACATACTCTTCGTCACTTCGTGTCGGATGCAATAGCCAGCTTCTTCGCCTCACAGCGAATATACAGTGATAAGAACGACTACATAACCAAAAGCAAAGGAATATAATCATTCTTCCTGCACCGCAAATATCATCCAGCAGTTGTAGAGCAAGCCCTCCAACGCGATAACAACATCTCCACTGAAGCAGCCTTGCGAACATCTAACCACGGGCAATTCAACAAACAAGTCATCCCTTGATCTTAACGTGCAATCTGATCAAGTACCGCGTGAAGGACATTCCAACTGTGAATTTTTCCCTGCATAAATACAATACAGAAATATCTGAACATGACTCACGCGTACTAGGCGCATACTGCCGCGACACTAACTTTTAAATTACTGACCAAGGAGTCTCTTAAAAGAGACTCCTTGGTGAGTCGTAGGCTTTAATCCGGCCTTAACACGAGGGACGGCCCAAATGGAAGCTTTCCTTTCAACACCCCTGGTGGACAACTTGCAATACGACAGCGGTTCTCGTGCACACCTAGTAGCCTCGTCTACATCATCAGTTGCCGTATACCTACTCTGTCATATATTGGTGAAATAGGAAGAAGGCTTGGGGACATGTTCTGTGAACATTTGAGATCTTTTGACAAGAAAGCTTGCCTGCCCGTCGCAAAACATTGCTCGCCTCCTGGTCACACAATAGATGACAAGATGCTGTCTGTTGTGCGATCAGGCCTTACTTACATCAGAAAACGACGCAACGCGGAGGGTGGCCTAATTTGCAAATGCCGAACACTACAGCGGCGCAGCATTAACGTAGACTTCAGTTTTATTAAATGGACTCTATCAGCGCGCGCTCCACATGTTGACACTTTTGAATGAAATGACGCGTGCTGACTCCAACGGCCATTCCACTGATGAAGGGACAGTAGTCCCAAAACGTCTGAACACTGTTTAAACATTTTAGCGCCAGATTGCAACAACAGCAACAACAACAACAACAACAAGAAAAAACAATCAAAACAATTTTACACATATACTACATTTTAGTTTGTTAGCTTGTTATCTAAATATTACGGCACACTTTGGTAGAGGCTTTTGCCCAGCTACATAATGCTTGGAGATATGATATAATTAAAGACAATTGTACCAAATTGCCAATAGTATAGGTGATCGCTGGGAGTAGAGTAAAGGATAAATAAATTGCCAGGGTCGCACAGCGACAATTTGAAACTCGAAATTTGATTATTTCAAATTAGGTATTCGGTAGTGTCTTTAGTCTCAAAACAGGAAAATACTTGGAACTAATAATATCATTTATAATCAGACATTTGGAAGTGTTTCAAGTCACTAGATAACAAAGTACTATGGTCTTATGTTGTCATTTATAATCAGAATTTAGTAGTGTCCATAGTTTTTAAACAAGAAAATACTCAGGTCTTATGCTGTCGTTTAAAATAAGGGATTGATAGCGTTTTTGGTGTCTAAACTAGAATGTACTAACGACTTCTGACGTCATTTAAAATTAGTAAATGAGTAGTTTTTTTAGCCAGTAAAGAAGAAAATGGTAAGGTCTAATGATTTCATTAAGTAAACGTTCGGAATTTTGTAGAGTTTTTAGTTACTAAACTCAAAAAGGATGTCAATAATAATCAGAATATTGTTGAGCGTTTTTAGTGTTTATATATGAAAATACCTAGGTAGACTCGGAATTTGGTAGTATTTTTTAAGCATTTAATCTGAAAAATACTGTGATTTAATTATTTCATTCATAAAATTCATTCAGAAATTCGGTATTGTTTTTAGTCTTTAAACAACAATGTACACAACTCTAATGATGTCATTTTGAATTCGGAATTTGGAGGTGTTTTTAGTCACTAAACAAGAAAATACTAAGGCCTTCTGAACTATTATTAAGCGACTTGGGAGCGTTTTAAGTCTCTTAACAAGAAAATACCAAAGTCTTGATGTCATTTACTGTTAGGAATTAGTCACTAAGCCAGAAATACTAAGGTTAAGAGATGCCATTTCAAATTTAGGATTCAAAAGTGTTCGTAGCCACCAAAGGACAAAATACTAAGGTGTAATGTCATTTTAAATTCGAAATTTGGTTGTGTTTTTAAGCACTTAACAAGAAAATACTAAGGCCTACCTAACGATGTCATTTCTAATCAAACATTTGTTATTGTTTTTAGTCACTAAGCAAGAGAATACCAAGGCCTAATGATATCCTTTAAAATGATTTATTTGGTGGTCATTATGAGACACTTAAGAAAAGGATACTGAAGTGAAATGATATTAGTACTAATTAGGTATTTGGCAGTGATTCTTTTCCTCAAACAAGAAGATAGCAATGCCTTATGATGTGATTTATAATAAAGAATTTGGTAGTGGTTGTAGTCTCTAAAGAGGAAAATACTGTGGTTTCATGTAATTTCTAATCAGAATTTCCTTACTGTTTTTAGTCTTTAAACAGGAAAGTACTAGGGTCTAACGATGTCATTTATAATTAAACATTTGGTGGTGTTTCTGTCTCTAAACAAGAACATACTATGGCCTAATTATGCCATTTATACTTAGAATTGTGGTAGTACTTTTAGTCAGCAAAAATGGCTTACGTAACGTAAACTGATGCCATTTAAAATTATTGATAAGGTAGATTTTTAATTTGCCTGACACTAAAACACATACGGTAAGCCTAATGATGTCATTTTTAGTGAATTATTTTGGTAGAGTTGTTAGTAACTAAAAAAGAAAATACTTAAGTCTTTTCAAGTCATAAGCGATTTCGTAGCGTTTATAGTCTAAACAAGAAAATGAACAAAGTCTTCTGATGTCATTTATAGTTAGAAGTTAATCAACAAACAAAAAAACAAAACACTAAGGCCTAATGATCTGATCTATAGTAAGGGATTTGGTAACGTTCGTAGACTCTAAACACGAAAATACTATGTCTAATGATTTCACTAAAAATTCGGAATTTGGAACCCTTTTTTAGTCTCTAAACACGAAAATACTTAGGTCGAACAATGTCATTTGAAATTCGGAATTTGTTAGTGTTTTAAGCACTTTAGATGAAAATGCTAAGAAACTGCTAAGGCCAAATGATCTAATTTACAATAAAGAATTTGGTAGTCATTCTGAGTCACTAAAGAAAAAGATACTTAGGTGGAAAATTTCAGTTCTAATAAGGTATTTGGTAGTTATTTTACTATATCAGGAAAATAGCAAGGCTGTAAGATGTCATTTATAATAATTAATTTGGTAGTGGTTTAAGTTCCTTATCAGGAAAATGCTGTGATTTAATGATGTCATTTGCAGTCAGAATTTTGGTACTGTTTTTTTAGTCTTCATACTGGAAAATACTAAGGTCTAATGGCCTCAGTTATAATCAAACATTTGGTAGTGTGTTTAGTATCTAAATTAGTGACTGCTATGGTCAAATGATGTCGTTTAATTAATAATCAGAGTTTTGTTATGTGTTTTTAGCCTTTTAACAGGAATATACGAAGGTCTGATGATGTATTTAACAGTATTGGTAGTTTTTGGTAGTTTTATTAGCCTCTAGAAAGAAAAATACGAGGATCTGATGGTTTCATTCATAATGATCAATTTGGTAGTGTTTTAATTTTAGTCACAAAAAAAGAAAATAATAAGGTCTAATGGCGTCACTTATAATTAGCAATTTGTTAGTGCTTTTGATTGTAGTTTGTAGGATAGTGACGTTCATTGAAGTTTTTCGACAAACATGTTTCCCCTGCTGTGTCAATGTCAAGTCGATGAAGTTCAAAGGAAGACCTCGTTAACCGAGTCAAAATACAAACGCACGGGAACGCTAGCTTTGCACTGAACCGATGTATTACTTCACTACTATGAAAGTAAATGCACCGCCGTAGATGTGGTCAAAATAACGTATGAGTGCTTCCATTCTGCCAAAAATCCTGGTTTATTTTGATAACTTCCAATGTCAAATAGAACCGATTTCAGTTGTCAAAGCTTAAAAACCCGTGCCCCGAAAACACTCGTTTTGTTTACTCAAACTAATTAAAATAGCATTGCTCGATCTTGGCAAAGGCACCCTTGTCAAATATTCTCGCTTCTGACTGAAAATTCTCGGAGAAACAAAATGTAAGCGCTCTTGGAATATGATCTGGTGACCTATATGAGTTAGCCAGCCAACAGAAGAAATATTGCCCAAAAACAACGTGCAGAATACATACCTGCATCGCGCGCGATTTTTACTCAACTGAGTGGTGTTGGATGATACATTTCGTTAAAAAGCAGAAAGCCAGATTACTACTGATATCACAACATTTAGCATGTTTGTCGTCGGAAAATGGTTTTAATTATAAGCAAGGTTTTATTCGACCCTTTTATAGTAAGGAATACTCTGGGTTGTTGAAAGAACACGCCAAGGAGTAGGAGTACTAGCTTTAAAGTGGGTCATGATTTGCTGTAGAATGAAACATACCAGCCTTTAATAAAGCCTACCTTTTGACCTTAGCTGGTTTCTTTGCCTCATTCTTTTGTAACCCCCACTTAGTGGGGTCTTATGTGCTATCTAAGCACGAGGAGAATGACATTATTTTGTATTGTGAGTGATAACTGGACTTCATGGCACGCCATTTCGTATTTGAGATATAGGCTTGTTATACACACGAATTGCGCCTCGATCCCCAAAAAAGTCTTGCGTAGGAGGCTACACTATCACCTGTGAAACAGTAGTTTCCTTTTGAGAGGGTGAGGAGGTTGAGCATGTGAAAGGTTGAGACGCAAGACGGTTCACCCGAACGAGAGCACGTAACGACCAATGTCAGGGCTTAAATTTACCACAAATTTCAAGATAAATTCAACAAAAACGAATAGCTTCTGTACCAAACAAACACCACAGTCAGTTATATTCTCTTTCTGACTTATCACACCGCCTTTCATGAACGTTGAGTTCGAATCAAGCCAGCAGTAACACATTAACGACACCCATATCACGCACCTTGATGAAACACGCCAAAACTGATCAGATTCAAACTTTATGTTTGAAAGAGTGAGGCGGTCTATTTGAATTAAACCAACGCAGCCGAAAAGTAGATACAAAAGACAATGTCACTACAGTACGAAAGCTTACGGTATCGTCTAACTGAAATATTTATAGCTGTGCAAACTTGCCGAATTTCGACGATCTTCATGTTTGCCGCCATTTTGAGGTACTCGTCACGGCTAGGCGTTTCATCAACTTGCCTCACAGATGTTTCTAAAACCATCAGAAATAAAGAAAACGTCAATATAAATGCATTACAGTTTAAATGAAACAGTTAAAATCGTGTTTATAAACGGAAACGCGACCTACATTTCAACCATTTCTGGAGATCTAAGACAGGCCATCATTGTTCGAATTTCACTCGATGATTCCACAAGAAATTACAATTTTTTATACGCAAACTTTGACCTGATGTAGCATATGAATCAATGCAACAACTATGACTACTGAGAGGTGGTGGCTCGTTGAAACCTCTTGGGGTCTACTTTTTTTCCATGAGAGCGATCAGGGAAAATGCAAAATATTTAAGATCGGAGCAGTTTAAAATTTCGGCTACCTAGGGTTAGGGTTGACGTTTTTAACCTCAAATTTCTGCGAACTGAGAGGTGGTGGCTCGTTGAAACCTCTTGGGATCTACTTTTCCCATGAGAGCGATCAGGGGAAATGCAAAAATTTTGAGATGGGAGCATTTTAAAATTTCGGCCAGCTAGGGTTAGGGTTAACGTTTTTAACCTCAAATTTCTGCGAACTGAGAGGTGGTGGCTCGTTGAAACCTCTTGGGATCTACTTTTCCCATGAGAGCGATCAGGGGAAATGCAAAAATTTTGAGATCGGAGCATTTTAAAATTTCGGCCACCTAGGGTTAGGGTTAACGTTTTTAACCTCAAATTTCTGCGAACTGAGAGGTGGTGGTTCGTTGAAACTTCTTGGGTTCTGCTTTTCCCATGAGAGCGATCAGGGGAAATGCAAACATTTTGAGATCGCAGCCTCTTAAAATTTCGGCCACCTAAGGTTAGGGTTAACGTTTTTAACCTCAAATTTCTGCGAACTGAGAGCTGGTGGCTCTTTGAAACTTCCTGGGTTCTGCTTTTCCCATGAGAGCGATCAGGGGAAATGCAAACATTTTGATATCACAGCCTCTTAAAATTTCGGCCGCCTGGGGTTAGGGCTAACGGTTTTATCCTCAACCGGTGTAAAGCATCTTCAAACACTGTAAAACACAAGTGTAAAAGGAGCTAATGACGAGAAAAGAAAAATAAACTGAAAAATGTAGAGATGGAGAAAACACTTGAAGTTTTAGAAACCTGTAAGCTTGGACTGGAAATGTGCATTTATATGCCATCTGCGAAATTATATTCCTGGTAGGTGGTCCTTGAAAATTCAATTTGATCCTTGAAAAGTCCTTGAAACGTCCTGGAAAAATGTTTGCGAATTTTTGTACGCACCTTGTCCAAACTAGTCCTAATCTAGTCAAAATCTAGCCAAATTTCTCCACTTTAGAGACTGTTTTCGAAAAGCTTCGGTTTTGGTGACCGAAAACGCCGTCTTAGTGTGGACGGGTGGCTAAACCGGAGAAAAAAAAAAAGAAGCGTTTTCAATAATTTATCCGAATTAGTGTGGACGGGGGCTTAAGGCCCGTTTACACAGGCGTTTTTTGGTCGCGCAACTGAATGCAATTCTTGTTGCGCTGAAGTTGCATCAAGTTTCGAACATGTTCGAAACTCCTGCGATATCGCGACGATTTTATCGCCGCTAGTTTACAAGCGTGGAAACTCGCGGCAATTTCATGGCGGTTTTATCGCCGCGATATTGCAGGGGACTTCATGCAACTTCGACGCCACAAAAATTGCATTGAGTTGCGCGACAAAAGTCGCCTGTGTGAACGGGCCTTAAGAAACTGATCGTATTTATTGATGAATATTGGTTATTAATTAAGCGGCAATGCTGTAAGGTGAAAAAGCGAGATGGTCAAATGCCCTGAGTAGTTGGGTGGTAGGCTAATGCCCGAATGCCGGGATGGACATTATTGGCAAATGCACCACTATTGCCCGGGGGAGGAGGGATGGACACCGCTAACATTGACTGATGCATTATTCAGTGGGAGTTGCAAGAACCTGGTGAGATCCACTCTATATGGAGAAATCTACACCGCGGTCAATTTTGCTTTAAACCAGTCAAATTCGTCAATTTAGTAGTTCCCAATCCTTGTGAGATACGACCATTTAATAAACATAGTTTATGGCAACATCAGAGTGAGCGAAGGGCCCAGACCATATTATTTAAGCAATAGAGGACTTTTTCCGTGTTTACATAGCCTCATCTAAACACGAGGGGGGTTGGGAGAATTCGAGACAGTTATGCATAACTTTCGAGAATTCTCCCAACCCCCCGAGTGTTTAGATGAGGCTATGTAAACACGGAAAAAAGTCCTCTATTGCTTTTATAAAATATTTCTCAAAAATAATTAGACAAATGAAGTTAAGTTTTGTTTATTTACTGCTTGATTGAAATACATTTTCTCAATACGCGCGCTAGACAATCGCATTTGCTACTAGCCAATCAAAACGCACTTCTGACAACACATGAACCAATCAAAATTCGCGTTACACGTTGAAGTGGCAAGCGCTTGTGAGAGCTGTGTAGACGAAAGCGTTCTCAGCATTGAATCCTCGCAAAACTTGCACAAAAATACCGAAAGCTCGACAGAAAATAGAAAAACTGTCAAAATACGGTTCTTTAACCCTATCCAGACCGGGGGGGGGGGGGGGGGCGGAAAGTGCCCGCGCTGACTTTGAACGTTTATAACTTTTTCAAGATTCAACCAAACGCTACCAAACTTTACGAGTTTTTCTAAAATTTATCTGGGAATAAATTGGTAGGATAGGTTGTTGAGTCTGGAACTTGACGTTACCATGGCAACGTCATTTTGACAGACATGTTTTTCCAAACTTGTAATTTTCGTGTTTCCATTAATAAAAATTAACTTTAATTCAACTACTTTCACCTCTTTTAGGTTTTTTTGCACTGTTTTATAGATTTTGAGTATTTTTCAGTAATTTTGGGCGGTTTTCTGATGTTTTGGAAAAGTTTTGAAATCCAAGATGGCGGATCCAAGATGGCGGCTGTTTTGACATCATGATGTAATTGTCACGTGATGTGATGTCATCACCGCAAGTGACGTATATAAAAAGATAGATTTCTGGACATACTATATATTCTGTAAGTTTTATTGCGATTGCTTAAATATTCTGGAAGTTACGGAGGTGGGGGGGGGGGGGGGGGCGGAATCCGCCCCCCCCCCCTCCCTCCCCCCGTCTGAAAAGATCCAAAAAAGCCCGGTCTGAATAGGGTTAAGGGAAATGCTTCAAAATGAGGAGTTAAACTGAGCTGGAAATCAATGTTACTGTGCTTGATCGCCCTTGAAAGTGATGTGGACTTGGCCGATTTGGCAGCCCGAGAACATGGTTGAGAAGTTGAGTCGTTCATCGTGCCTTGTCAAGTTTTGCTGGCTAGGAATCATAGCACAAGCAGCGGATCCAAAATGTTGAGGCTGTTGCTGGTTCCCTTGGAAGACTTGCATCTGCTGATCGGCTTGTGTGGCTTGTGGATTTAGGGCAGATGAGAGAACATTGCTGCACGCCTGGAGCTGCTGCGACGATGGACGAGCGTTGTAGCTCTTGAGGGAATTTTCATTCCTGTGGCCAGACAGCGTCATGATATGGCGATTCGACAAACCAGCATCCGACCACAGCGTAATAGCTGTTGCCCTGATGCAGTGGTTGGTATACAATTGAGAAAGATTGGCCGCTTTGCTGAGCTCTTTCATCATGCTCCCGAGCTTGTTTGTGCCGACACATCGATTTTCGAACCACACGGATTCTTCTGGCCCCTTCCAGAATCGCTTCGGGAAATGGAAAAAAGCGCTGCAGTTGGGGTTAAGCTTACTGCAGTACAGATGGAGGGCATTAAATCCGTCATTCCGGTGCTCAGTCTGGTACATTCTTCCAAGCTTCTCGTAGTTTGTGGCGGTGTCATCTATCCCGCCTAGGCGTGTTTTGCTTGACTCGTCGTGGGCCATGGTTGCGTACCATTTGTTGTTTTCATCCTGGAGGAATAGGAAACTGGACTTCGTCAAGTTTCTCTGCCCTTCCCGTCCACGTCGACAGAAATACAGGGTGACATGAAACCAGACATTGCATAGGAGGCCTTGAGGAGTTGTTGGACTGATAACGTCGCTCTCTTTCAGACGCCGCAAATCCTCACTCTCGATGGCAGGTTTGTGTTTGACATTTTGTTCCCCGTGCTTCTTCATATCTTTCAGTTTGGCGTCTAACATTTGGTTGGACTGCTGGAAAGCTGGGTCAGTAGCAATGTGTATGCCTTTCTTGTACGGTGGATTGTTCAGATAGCGCTCTAAACCATTTCTGAATCCCAGTATTGTGCTTCGGCTGTAGTTTCCTCCGTCTTTGTTACGTGCCTCAGCAGAAAATAGCCTTAAATTGGCATCCAATTCTGCTTTGCTTTTCACAGCAATATCCCCAGTAATTCCTCTTGCCGAAGCCCATTCTGAATGAAAAAAGTTTACGATGTTTATTGCCAATGTAATGTTAGAGTTTTAAGCTGAAAAAGTCTCAGAGGAAATATATTTTATGCATATTTGACAGCAAAAATACGGCGACCGACCGGCCGTTCAAAGTTTGTTTTGAAACATTTACAGTCTGTAGGATATAGTTTGGTATGCATTTTCTTGTACATTTGTAAATAAAGAATGTCTTCTAAACAGTTTTATTGTTGTACTTTTATGCAGAAATTACCTTGAAAAACGTTTACGGCGTATTTTGTTGCATATTTTGTCGACTTTGCTTGAGCTCCCTCGACGGGTCGTCCAGCTCACGATCATCAAGGCTGGCAAAACGCTCGGGTGCTTCTTTCTTCTGCTTTTTCTCCTCGGGCTCAGTTGGTAAAAGGCAGTCAAAACCCAAATCAAAACATGGCAAAACTTCCTCCATTTCTTAGCATTTACACTGTACGCGAAAAACTTTACGAGGCTTTACGCGAAAGCTTAAAATATTTTCAAATTGAGCCGGGAAACAGAGAAAGCGTGACGTCACAACTGTGTTTACATACTCTCATCTAAACACACCTATCGACCAATGAGAGCGCATGTAGTATTTTAATTATTTTATAAAATACAGTAGAACCCCTATTAAGCGGCCACCCTCGGGGAAATGGCAACTGGCCGCTTAATAGGGGTTGTTCGTCAGAAATTGGCACAACGCCGTTTAAGAGCGCCTGACTCTAATTTTCGAGAAACCGCCGTTTTTTTCATATTAACTCCGAAGAAACCCTTTGGTGAACTATTTACGAAAATTACAATAAAACTTTCCAAAGACTTTTCGTTTTTGGGAAATTCGGCAAAATGTGAAATGCCGTGTTCGCGTCACGGTAAAAGTAAAGTCTGTATACGAGCCTAGGGGCCCATCAAGCCGAAGCTTATCCCGGTTTCCGTAGTATGAAGCGACTAGGAGTATTGCTACTCCCCCCTGGATGGGATGCTAGTCCATCGCAGGGTTACCCCCAGCAGTAGATTCGCCGGTACCCATTTATACACCTGGGTGGAGAGAGGCACTATGAGAGTAACGTATCTTGCCCAAGAAGACAACGCAGTGCCATTGCCGGGGCTCGAACCCGGACCGCCCGATCCGGAGTTCAGCGTACTAACCATTAGCCAACCGCGCCTCCAACTTGCCTCCATTGTTCGCGTCATAGCCGCCAGTAAATTTTGCCGAAAATTGGTGCGTTTTCAAATCACTCGGAAGGAAAGACGGTTTAACGTATCGAAATTATCTTTGGCGGGTGTTGGGGGCATGCAAAATACAACACGGAAATGTAAAAATATTGCAAGAACATGCAAATTAAATGGCCGTTTTGAAAGCCTGAAGATTCCTATTTTTAGCACTTTGACAAACACTGGAAAATTAGGGAACTTTGAAGTCAAAAATCGAGTCCTGGTACATCGAAATTCGAAGTAAAAAATATATCAGCTTAAAGAAGTGTTATCGTAGTGTAACATAAAAAAATCCAGCTTGGGCAATTAAAAAGCCACCCGATAAGAGAAGTAAACGTATATCGAATTTTTATGCCCTTGCAACAAAATTGTAACGTACAGTCGCGCAATCACATAGTAAACCCATTTCAAATAGATACATTGAATGTGCTTGATTTTAGTTAAAGTTGGGCACAGTTTGTGTTCGAATATAGAACCTGACGTTCTAATGAGTTTTGTATCGCTCTGAGTCGGTATCAAAATGTATTTTAGAGGAATTGATAATTGATCCCAACCGCAAAAAGTTTAGTGTCACCGTATATTCTTAGAAATGGTGTGTCTAAGAATATATGCCGCTGTACTTCATTGGGTTCCTCATGCACGTACACAAATCAATAAATAATAAATAAATTTTGAAACAATGCAAACTCAAGCAAACAATAATAGGTAGGAGCTCCGCTTTTAGGCCTGCCTAAATCTATATATTACTATTGCTAGCAAAACAGGTGCGATGTTAGTCAGCAATTATGTTAGAAAACTTGATACACAGAAAAAGTGAGGGTGTTAAAGAACACCGAGGGTAGTATAAATTTACACTATGTCCGTATTACCACAACACCAACATGGTGTAATTACAACAATACACTAATTCAGTGTTAACAAACACCAAAATGGTGTAATCAAACCATTGTGCAACACCTTGTTGGTGTTTTTTTACACTGCAACCGTGTAGCAAAAATCTTGCACGGGCTTAACACCGCTAGTATGTAATTTTACACTGGATCGTGTATGCCAACACGAAATAGTTGTGAAATTACACGAAATGCCAATTACTTCTTGCGCCAGAAAATGCTCAAGAAAGACACTTATGTAAGATTATTTGATGTGATGCAGACCGATACTGAAGGAAATGCCGAATAAACCCAGCTGACTAGTATGCATTGATATCAGTAAAGCTGAGAAGAGTAATAAGAAGGATATCACGTACAACACAATACAATAAGTCATGTTAATACACTTTTTTATTATACATAGTAAATAAAAAGGAATAAAACTGAACAGTTTCAGTTTTGCTGGATAACCTAAACCCCAAGGAGACGTGGGAGGGCCGTTCATAAACCCTGTCAATATTTGAGAAAAAAAAATCCAAATTTACATGCAAATGAGCAGTGAACGATGAAAACATTTTGAAAGTCAATCTGAAAGCATCCTGGCAGGGTGCAAGTTATCTGACTATATCGAATGTGATTTAAATATCGTTTAAAAGTTGCAAAGGACAAATGGCTACACTTCCATGATCCATCCGGCATGTAATTGGTCCCGCTGTCCCTTGTTTCGCGGGAATCGACCTGTTGCCATCATTCGGTCCCAGGTTTTTACCGGCAAGCGGACCGATCGAACGGAAATTGCACAAAAAGAAGTAGCAGTTGTTCTACTACTGTTGGACGACTTTGATTACAAAAAAAAAAAGAAATGTAATAATAACATCACGGCGATACGAATAAGCTTTTCTCCTACTGTGATCAGCGATATTAAGCTTGCGTGCATATTTGATCATTCGTGATTGCAATTTGATAGGTAAATGACAGCTAAATAGCTAATTATGATACAGAACAATTTTGAAGCCTTCAAAACACGCAAAGTATGTCACGAGATGTTAAGAATCGATCTAGTCCTCAAACTAAAGCAACAAAATGTAATCTAATAGAAAATTTGCTGAATAAGGCAAGCATTAGGTGATCTACGATGCCTCGCGCTGTGGCCCTCACTGTACGAAAAGGTGGTGTATACAATTTGGTGATCAAGTCTTCGGATTGTCATCCAATACTTCACATCTAACGTCATCAAAGTAAAAGGCGGGAATGACGTGACCTACCTTCTAGATCAGAAGAGGTATTTCGAAAACCGCTCACGGAGGGTTCGTTGTTTGAGAACAACTTGTTAGAACGATCTGCTATTCATCGTCCTCTTGTAGGAATCTCCAGGCAATCTCCGTGATCAGAGGTAAGTCTTCAATCATTCTTGTTTTACTTAGTACTGATTGTGAGTACTGCAGTGAGTAGAAATAAAGGATATTACACGGCCGGCGAGAAGATATTCGAGCGGCAAAAATATAATTTGTTTTTACCACTCGGAGATCAAATTCATATCCTTGAGCCGGCGTGTAATGTTTTTTTTTTTTCTATTATATAGACAAAAACTACAGAAGTGAATCGAAAGCACACACCTTTTATAGCGGAGCTCCCGCGGGCGCCGAAGGCGCCCGCGGGCGGAGCTCCATACCCATATAAATTGGTAAATCCATCAAGCCAAGAAAATTTGGTGGTTGCCCGCGTCCGTACGTACGTCCGTACGTACGTACGTACGTACGCACGGATTAGGCCTGGGAACAAGTTGCTTGCCGATGGCAACCCGCGTTTCGTGGCGGGAAATAGCATTACCCAAGATCTGTTGTCGCAAAAAAAAAGTTTCAAAACGACAACATAGTCGACGTCTATTCAGCTAGTCTGAAGTTTAAAACGTGAGGGAAAAAATTATTCTTAACTCTAATCTTGTTATGTCAATGTTGACAAACGAGAGTAGAGTAAATTCAACTTCAAGGAGACAGGGTTTAAGCGAACTGCGACAGGAAAGAGAACGAGAACGAGCGAGAGAAAACCGGCGAAGGAGTAGTAAAGAGCAGCGTCAAAGAGAGCAGGAAAGGGCCCGTCAAAACAGGCAGAAAGGCAGCGAAGAGCAACTCGAAAAAGAGCGAGAGAGGGCCCGGCTTAACCGAGAGAAAAGCAGCGAAGAGCAACTCGAAAAAGAGCGAGGGAGGGCCCGGCTTAATCGACAGAAAAGCAGCGAAGAGCAACTCGAAAAAGAGCAAGAGAGGGCCCGTCTAAACCGACAGAAAAGCAGCGAAGAGCAACTCGAAAAAGAGCGAGAGAGGGCCCGGCTTAAACGACAGAAAAGCAGCGAAGAGCAACTCGAAAAAGAGCAAGAGAGGGCCCGTCTAAACCGACAGAAAAGCAGCGAAGAGCAACTCGAAAAAGAGCGAGAGAGGGCCCGGCTAAACCGACAGAAAAGCAGCGAGGAGCAACTCGAAAAAGAGCAAGAGAGGGCCCGGCAAAAGAGGCAGAGAATAAGCAAAGACCAACGTGAAAAAAAGCGAGAAAGGGCCAGGCAAAACTGGCACAGAAGAGGCGAGGAGCAAAGAGAAAAAAAGCGAGAGAGGGACCGACAAAGACGACAAAGAATCAGGAAAGAACAACGGGAACGAGAAAGGCAAAGAAAAAGACCAAACGAGAAAAATGATGGAGGTGAGACCTAACCCTTAGTTAAAAAAAATAAGAGGTTGTGTTTATTGTAGTTTAATCAGAATTATTTTAGCGCTGCCAGATCTGGATAATCTGGTACGACATGAAAACGTACCTTTTTACCGGCGAAATACGTCGTTTATTTGTGATGTTTTCACTTTGGATATAACTTCACCGCGGTCAAACCTCTGAGGCTGTTTTTGTTTTCTTATTTCGAGAGAGATCATTCACGTTAATGCGGAGGCATCAGTAAGGATGTGTAAAATAGCTGCTAAGGGTAAATATATTTTTCAGTTCCCTCAAGCGGGACTCTTTACTTTTAAAATGCTCCGCACTCGAACAAAATTGCTTTGACAATGGCGCAGTCGGCATTTCGCCGTTTTCAAACATTAGAACTTTTTTTAGTAAAGTTCCAAACAATTTAGTAAACCAGGAGAATACTTGTTAAGTATAAAACTTTGAACAGTGAAAATGAAAACCTTATCTTTGAAGTAGTTTTCTTATTTTTTACGTTTTACCGCGGTGAAGGATATAACTGACAGTTCTGTCTCGTTCTTTTAATCTTAATTTTATTGGTACTCAACATCATTGTTACCCGTTTAAAAGTTATATGCTTGATATTGTAGGGGTAAAGTTCACAAAATACAACATTACGTTTTTACAAGTATTTTCCTGTTTTATGTTCTCTTCGAGCAGGGCATCTGATAGGGTGCGGAAAAAATTACAAATTATGCGGAATTTTTAGGAAATATTATGCGGAAAACGCGTTGGATTATGCGGAAATTCTGAAAGAAAAAATATTGGTATTTGGGCCTTTTGGTATTTAACTTGCATTTATTTGGTATGTTATGTAATTATCTAGGTAATTAAGCTTATGTGGTTTTTCCGCTAAAAGTAATACAACGCTGGTTTCATCTATGCATTTCGTTGATTAGTTGGTTTTGTTCTTATGAATAGATGATTTAAAGTGCTTGTCAAGGACAGATTTCCTTACGTTAACTTATAGAACACTGCACATGGAACAAAATAACAAGCCCTTAATATCCGCATAAAAAATCAGTTTCTTATTAATTATTACTGCTATTCGCTGCATAAAATGGTAATCGCTGGCAATGCTTTTCCGCCTTTTCATGAGTGTCAAAACAAAACTGGTGTCCAGGCCTATCACGAAAATACACGTGGAACGCCTGGAGGTAAAAAACTGTGTATGATCGAAGTGGCGTTTTTTCGTCGATATTTTGAAGAAAAACTGTTTCAAAATAATCATTTTCTTGGAATTTTCTGTTTGTGAAGATGGTAAGCAGCTGCTGTATCATAAATATGCATATGTTTAATATGTTTTATGCGGAAAATGCTCGGAAGATGTGGAAGTCGATTGTTACATGTACTCGGAAAAATCGAGGAGTAATCGAAGTTATTTGCAGCTCGCAGAGTACTGAGTGAGTGATAAATCATGAGTTCATTCCAAAAAGCTAGTCACCAAAGAGAACGTCTCTTTAGTTTTGTTTTTGTAAAGCCAACTTGGTAAAAATAATTTTCACCGATGTTTTCAATCTTATACTTCGATTATCCTCGACGCTCAACGAACAACAGCTATTGATTTTCATTTACTCATGTATGGAGATGCAGTATGAGTGTATCATTTACGTAATCAAATATTTATGGGGCGCTTTCAAGGACGAATTTATATACAAATTCGACAGATTTTAAAGACATTTGTGATGTGATTATTTTGTTTCACAGTGCTGGGGAGCTCAGTGCTGGGAGAGCAGCTGCTGGAATGCCATGATGAAAATGAAAGTGATGGCAGTTTGCAAGAAACACCTGACATGTTATTATCTCCAACTGAAAGTGATTCATTGCACTTTATTGAAGATTATGATGCAGGTAGAATCACTTTTCATGATTTTAATCAATCAGATTGCATACGCATTAGTGTCAGGCTATCTCTTTCATAAGATCTACAATCATGTCACTGAGCCCCAGATGATTTGAGTTGTTTGTTTCAAGTTCATTTTTGAGGTTTGGGAAGTGTTAGATATACACTGTATTTCAACCCCTTGCCTTTGGTTGTAATGCTTTGCTGGTTCTATTTAGAATGAAAAAGTAAATGTAATATTTATCATAAAATTAATCAATCTTGTTTTGGAACTTGCACAAAATGCACAGAAGAAAGGTTACATGTAATGCCTACTGAATGCTGGCCCGGGTTTTTCGTGAGTTAATTCATCTGATTTTAGACCTGATAATTGATATGCAAACTATCGCAATAGTACAGTCATTCATTTTGACAACAGTGTTGATGCAAGTCTTTAAACATCGTGCCACCTGCAGTAAGAAGAACAGCTTTGGGATGTGACAAATGTTTCTCCTTTACAAGTCAAACATGTAATTATCAAATGTTGCTACTAACAGTATTATGCACTTATCAGTGGAACCCCAGGCATTTGCACAACCACATTTTCAAATCCCTCCTACTTACACCACTCTGTGGGGGTAAAGAGGTGTGTTCTGCCAAGACAAAAAAGTCCATTAATTTAAGAGGTTCAGCTTACCTTGTAAGCCATGGAATTGGAAAGGAGAGAATATTCTTGGTACAGTGGTAAAGAAGAACTAAAATTCATTGATTTGTTTTGCAGAAATATAATCAGAAACAAAGTAAAGTTTTGACAACTAACACATTTCAATGAAAAGACAATAATGAAAGCTCTGTTTTTCTGTTCCTGTGTTGCTTGCAACACAGAAATTTACAGTTTATAAGTGCATTAGATTCTTATCAAGGCCAGGAAAATGTGTCACAAATAAAATGAAACTCTTAGTTATTCCTACTGTGTTACATGTACTATTATTAATTTTTAGAACTGTTGTGGTAGTTTTTAAGATATTATTATGTCAATTCCTATTTTAGTGTTGCCTGCCAGTGCCAGTGAAGAACAAAGTCAAGTTGTTGATCTTAATGGTGTAGAATGCTCTCTGGAAAGTGGGCAACAACAAAGTGATTCAGGTATCAATTTTTATATGATTGTTTTCATAGGTTTTATTCAGTTCGGACTTCCTGTCACTATTTTCTGCTGCTTTTTGATCTGTTTGGCTGCTGTTGATCTTCCCACATATATGTGAAATATTTTGCCTTCATGTTTCTAATTAATCCACTCTTGTTAACTTTCAAAACAACTATTGGTAAAAAAATTGAAATCTGAATTTTCACTTAAAGTATGTTTTCATAGAATGTCTTGCTCCAGACAATATCTGTGAGTCTGTACTCACACTTTGGAACATTTTACAGTTTGAACACCGCCTCTTACACACTAATTTGAAAATCCTATTGTGTGGTTTCAGAAAATTAACATTCCGGAGCTCACAAAACTGGCAGAGCTGTTTACAGTCTGTTACAAATCTGCAATCATCCAACGAATGTCTGCAGAATATCTGCAAAATACCTGTAAAATGTCTGCAGACCTGCAGATATGCAATTCGTCTGTTGAACAGCAGACAAAACGTACATGAAGTACACCAATCAAACAATTAGTTTTGGAGTACATTATACATTACCAGGGCTCGACAAAAACTTGAATTCCAACTTGCCCTTCGGGCAAGCAAGTCTCAAAACTTGCTTTGCTGAGCCGATTTCCCACTTGCCCGCATCAAAAAAAAAATAAAGTAAGAAATAAGCTCATTAAAAATTCTTAATCCTCGGATGACTAGATCTCACAGTGTTTTTTGATTGCTTTACTTCGTTTGAACATTTGCCTTATTAACATAACAATTGAAGTGACTGAAGTGGTGTTCTTTTTCATGTATTTTTCTCCCAAGCCGGCGTGTCGCGAGACTGCACGGTGGAATGCTTATTTTTGGCATTGGAAGACACTTAACTGGTTTCTCATCAGTGGTGGTTATTTTATGAGGATTTTATTTTTGATTTTTGTACAAATGAAAAGAACTTGGTTTTGTTAACTTTAGGAGGTTCACTGAAACTTTATTTTGCTGATCAAAAGCTTTGGCCTAGTTGTTTACACTGCGTTCATGCAAAATCTCACACTGTTAAATGTAGAAAGAAATTTGATAAGGTCAGATTTTAGTCACATGCTAGGCAACCAAGGTGGTCGACTTCCCAGACTTAAAAGCATAAAATAAAACCCAAGCTCAAGCTCAAGCTTATACATTCACAGTGCAGACCTTCGAACTGGAACATTAACGATTTTTTAAAACATTTTGGAAGATTTTTTACAGCTTTCTTCGGAAAAGGCTTATGCTTTGACAGCTCCAACTTCAGGTTTCGGTTTCAGCAGATGCAAGTCTAAACAAAGTAAAGAAAGTAAACATCGAACTGTAACTGAAAGTAAATGTTGAAAATAGGGCTGCAACGGTGCACCGGTGCACCGCGATATTTTTTGTCACGATACGAATATCGATATTTGAATGGGTTATCGCTGTATCGCAAAACAACAAAGTACAGTGTATTTCTCATCAAAAATGAAAAATTACTTTACCAACATTCAGAAATTACTGTTTAAATCAGTTTTATGACTCCTTACCCAAGTACAGGCCTTTTTTTAGCCACAGGGCTTCGTCGTTGCTCAGTATCGCTTCGCATTCTTCCAGTCACATATTTTTCAAGATGGCGCAAAGCATGCGTAGTTTCAATAAGTTGTCAGCTGACACAGTCTTATGCGCCCGCAACAAAAACACGCGGTTCGTTCGTCACGTTGGTTCTTTCGTCAAAATGTCTTCCTCTGCAGTTGAGTTACAACTGGCACCGTCCTCTTATAAGTCAAAGGTATGGAAAGACTTTGGATTCAAAGTCTTTTACGATGGCCAGGGAGTAAGACACTTCTCGTTATATTCTTGTGTTATTTTTTACCATTTGTTAATTGTTATCAATAGAAATTAAAGATTGCAAAGCAGTTTAGTAACATTACGTCACTTGTCAGTTGTGTGTTATGATATATCGTATCGTGTATCGTATCGTGACACTTGTACCGAGATATGTATCGGTTGCTAAGAAAATGTATCGTTGCAGCCCTAACTGCAACACTTTTGTTTAGATCCAATTTTAGAGCCTTTCCGTTCATTCAAATTGAAGTTTTGTATTCGCATTCCCCGACAGAACGGATGGGAAGAAAATTCTGAGTTTGTTCAGCGCCGACCAACTCGCAATATTTTACGCTTGAACAAACACGGTAGAATTTTAGCCGTCACGGATCACGCTTCAACGTACTTTTGTAAGAAACTTATTTAAAGATGTGTAGTACATTAGAAAAAGTCATTTTAAGTGCTTCGTGACTTATAAACGATTGACCTTTTTCACAGCTTGAGCATTGTGAAACAATATTTTTACACTGCCTGTAGTTCTGATTATTAACCGCGCGGCCATGGGCCGAGCGTGGTTCTTGATTTACACGGGATTTATTATTATTTTTTTTTTTGTATTTTTTTTGTCGGTGACCAGACCCAAGCCTCAGCTCGGCCAAATCGTGATCGTGACTTTTAATCACGCAACCTGTGATGTTTATTCACCAAAAGCTGTTAAAACATAAATGTACGGAAAATGTTATCGATATTGTTTTCTTTATTGTGTATAAAGTATATTTTCTTTTGGTTTTATCGAAGCGTTCGATTCAAAGCGAATGTTGAATACACTGAAAAAGGTATTACGTCAGCCATGGAATGCGCTGATGTTGCAGGTTTCACTTTCGTTTACGTGACAAATAACATTGTGTTTCATTTGCATGTTTGTGTCGGCAGAAGCGACGGTCATTAATTTAATTTGTTTCCTCTTCTGCGAGTATTTCTTGTGGGTTTAGGCAATCGAAGTGAATTCTTTGGCTATTTCCTTGAAGTGAGTTCAAATATTTGAAAGGAAATGAAATATTTGCTTAAGTAAACAATTGAGCGTGCCCGAACGTGCAGGGGTTACGTCATTAGAAGGGAAAACCCCCCAAGCTAAAGATAGCCGGGGACAACGTAAGCCTCGGATTGTGTGACTAACGTGACTACTTTGCTAGTCCTTTACTCATAATACAAACAGATTAGATTTAACCGTGACTTTTGAGAAAGAAAGCTATTAATTAGCCAAAAATATAAGTACGGTTTCAAGTTGCTATTAATAGCAACTTCTTGTTTGTCATTTAGTTGATGGAGGGTTTTGCCGGGAACTTGCCCGACGTTGGGCAAGCGACCGTGAAAAGTTACTTGTCCAGCCTTGAAAACTACTTGTCCTGGATGACCATACGGGACTTTTGTCAAGCCCTGATTACACAACAAATTTCTTGTTTGAAATGCCATTTTTACATGTACATGACTATACTAAAATCTTTCATATTGTTATGACTATGCCTCCCGACGCATTCCCTGCTGGCTAGCCCTAGGTTAGAAAAACTTGTTAGGTAATACCAATTAATACCTTTCTCACTTGTTTATCTGTAGACTGTTTTTATGAACAAGGCAGACTTGGTCAAGATGTTGCAGATGCTGCTCAAGAGAATGATATGGAAAATGCTAACCCTGTCTCTATTGCAATAACAGCAATGAATACAGGTACTGCACATTGTCAACTGATCTAATCAATTCATAACCCTTTGTAATGTTTTTTGCTTTTTAGAATTGTAAAGGGCTAATAGAGATGTAATAACCGCTAAAGCGATTTTAAGCTTTTTCATTGTATTATTATTACTATTATAACAAGAGTTTATAAATAAGTATTATAATTGCTAAAGCTCATTAAAAATAAAATAATTTTCTGGTCAGGTGTTGTACGAAAGCATAAAAAAAATGCAGCTTTACAAATAATTAGTTTGTGATCATGGTGTGAGTGGTCAAGGTTTGAGCCCTGGCTGGGGTCATTGCATTGTGTTCTACCTTGGACAAGACACTGTACTCTCACAATGCCTTTCTCCGCCCAAGTGTATAAATTGGTAACAGTAAATTCAATGTTGGGGGTAGCCCTGCAATAGACTAGCATCCCATCCAGGGGGGTGTAGATATACTCCTTCTGCTTCATGCTTTAAAACCAAGATAAGCTCTGGCCTGATGTGCCACTAGGCTCATAACCTACTTTACCTATAATTTAAATCAATTCTGTTTTTAAACTACAAAATTATACATTTGGTTGCTGATCACCATGCAGCTACAACATGGTTTTAAAGACCTCTGACTTGCATTAATGCGAACAGTTTTTTTGTTAAGTTCATAAACAAGTCCCAAATTTACTTCTTTTAAATTAGTGATTTTTTTATCCTTGTTTTAAAATGTCTCAGTATTTTAATTTAAATAGCGTCCCCATTCAGTGTTTTTTGGAAAAAAAACTATTTCAGTATCTACACTGTTTTCTTCATTTATTCATTCATTCAGAGGATTTTGAAAGGGAAAATCCTGTATTAGAAGAAAGTCTGATATTGGAGGCAAGCAACTCATTGGAAACACAGCAGCCTGTTCCACAAGTAAACAGCAGCCACTTAGAAGATAGTCACCTTATTGCCAGAGCAAGGGCAGTAGGGGTTGTCTATGAGTTTGCACAGCCTGGTGTAATTGAAACTGTGGATGACAGAAGAAAAAGACAGCGAGGGAATCAAAGGAGAGTTACAGACGAGGAGAGAAGGCTACGTGAAGTTGTTGGAGATTTGCCACCACCTCCACCAACAGGGTCAAGTCAGTTGGAGGATAATGCATACTTTGCCATACGGAAATTTGAGGTAGAGCAGATGACTTACATGTTCAGTTGTTGTGAAGTTTGCAAGGAACGGCGATTGGAAGGCAAAGGTACAGGGAATTTGTGTACTCACTGCAGGAGAGATAAAAAGGTACCTAAAGTTTGGTCAGATGAGAACAACATGGACCCAATGTGTGTTCCTGAGGAACTGTCTGACATGTCAGATGCAGAGCAGATGCTGATAGCAAGGCTAGCACCCACTGTACATGTGCACATGTTGAAACATGGAGGTATTGCTTCTAGAGGACACTGCATTGCATTCCCTCAAGCAGTGCAAGAACCAGCTACCATTCTGCCTCGTCTACCAGCAGAAGTGGATATCATACGTGTGAGAAGGCAGGGGAAAGATGATACCCATAAAGACTTCCGGGTAAGAAGGCAACGTGTTGAAGGTGCTCTCCGTTGGCTTAAGGACAATAATCCTGCTTATGGTGACATTGTAATTGATGACACTCGTCTGCAGAATTTACCAGCAGATGGCGAATTGCCCAATTTGAGGACAGTTGAGTTTTCAGAAACAGCAGAACACGTGGATGACCAAGGCCCAGCTCCACAGCAGTTGGATGCAGGTGAAACAGATGGCAATGATGATTCAACAGTTTCTGGAGTTATTCTTCCAGAGCCGGGAGTGAATGTGCAGGCACGTGTTGAAGCAGCCATAAATGAAGTTGTGTCTGAGCCTCATGAAGATGAAACAGAAAGGGTTCAACAAGGCACTGAACGACCAGTGATTCCATGGCCAACCACTGACTCAAATCCTGCATCTGAGTTCAGCACTCCTTATTTTTTCACAATGGCCTTTCCTTGCCTGTTCCCATATGGAAAGGGCGATTTTCACATCAATCGTCCAGTAACATGTCCCACACTCCATGACTGGGCAGAGCATTTGCTGTGGTATAAAGATGGGAGGTTTGCTCGACACAAAGTGTGGAAGTTTGTTGTTCACAACATGATCATGAGGAAGCGTGCCCTAGAACAGAGCAGGTACTTTGTTGATCAGCAGCTAGGAGATCCCCATTTAACAGTTGCAGATCTGCAGGAGCGGCTAGCAAGGGGTGATACGTCAATTGCCAACAAGCTGTTGTATTTTGGAGCAAATCTGCGTGGCACAGCTCAGTATTGGCATCAACGACGCAGAGAGCTTCGAGCGCTGGTTGAGTTCATGGTCAATGAGAAGAACGGATTGCCTTCATTTTTCATGACCGGAAGTTGTGCTGAGTTTTACTTTCCCCCACTGAGAAGACTGTTAGAACAGTACATTTTGCAGACCACTGGGAAAGAAGTTAACCTTGCTGAGGATAGCAATGCCCGCTACAAGGCTGTTCAAGAGAATACCCATGTGGTTGTGAATTACTTTGACCTGCGCACCCAGTCATACCATGACAAGGTACTAAAGCCTGTGTTTGGTGTCTCTGACTATTGGTATCGGTATGAATTTGCCAAGTCCCGTGGTCAAATCCACTGGCACCAACTCAGCTGGAGAGAGGACAGACAGCCACACCAACTGTTGCATGAGGCTCGTGAAGACGATTGTGACGAAGATGAGTATGCCGCTATACTTAACCAGTGGGCCGATTCGAACCTTGCCATGACAGCGCTACACCCAGCTGGTAGTGATGATGAGGGAAAGCCAAGAAAGGATCTCTGGCCTCCACCTGAGGGTTCGGCTGACCCAATATCAGATGAGAGCGATCCCCTGGTAAAGATGCTTATGGAAGTAGCTGCAACGCAACAAGCGATACTGGAGGATCATTTGCTATTGGTAAACCGAGTCGGCCTGCACAGCTGTTCTGATTACTGCCTGAGAACACCTCGTCACCCTGAGCCAGGCTTGCAGGCAAATGAGAGGGTTTGTCGCATGGAATTTGGAAGCGAGTTTCGCCCAGGGAAGAAACTGCACAATGGCCCACAAATTGTTGATGATCACAATGGAGCACCTCGCCTCGAGATGCCACGTGACCACCCACGTATGGTTCAACACTCCCGCTATCAGATGCAGTCGTGGAGAGCAAATGGTGATGTAAGCCTGATTCTGTCAAATTCTTCTCCAGACAATCCCAGCACAGATGATATCATTGCAATAATTGACTATGTGTGTGGTTATGCATGCAAGGACAGTGAACCCACTGGTGCTACTGCTGATCTCTTTGAGGACATGGTAAATGCTGTAGATTCAACTGATGCAAGCCAAGTGTCTGGAAAGTCAGTTTGTGCCAAGATGCTAATAAAGACCGTTGGAAGAAGAGATATTAGTGGTCCTGAGGCATCATTTGAGCTGAGCGGATTAGCTCTTTGGCGATGTAGCCGTCAGTTTGCATATGTGTCAATGACAGGGTCAAGGCGTCTTGAACGTGATGGTGACACTGCTACACGCAGCACCCCTTTGGATAAGTACCTTGCCCGTCCACAGGACAAGCACTGTTCTTGGTACCAGTTTGCATCTGCAGATGGCAAGGTTCCTGTGGTGAGCGGTGGTGCTACGCATGCAACATGCCCACTGAATGAGGACTATTGCAGAACAATGCTTCTATTGCACTGGCCAAACTGGTTTGACATCCAAGAAGTAAAGGGAGATGATGAATCTTGGATTGATCGGTTTAAGGACTTTCTTGCTACCGACCAGTGCCCATTGTTCGTAAAGGCCCAAGTTGCTAAAGCACAGTGTTATGCAGAGCATCCACAAGAACCAGTATTTGAAGATGACATGGATGATGACGCTGTTGAAGCAGAAGAACAACCAGATTGGATTGATGTCTATGCAGGCCAGAACCAGAGATATGAGGGTGTAGAGAAGGACTTTGATTATGATGATGGTGGAGAGCAGTATGACTGGAGTAGTATTTCCATTGATCTTCCTGAGGGCAAAGACCCAAAGACATGGCTTCAAGAACGCATCAAACAAGATGAAGAACAGCAAACAGAAAATGTTGGCCTTGAATTACCAGATGTTTCTCCATTGTCCTTAAATGACAACCAGAGAGCTTTAGTCTGTCTGGTGTTGCAGACACTCTATAACTTTGTCGAGAACCCAAATGATTACCAACCTTTGCGACTTGTTGTGTCTGGAACTGCCGGAACAGGAAAGTCCTATGTTATCAAGTGCCTTCAGAGGCTAGTGCGTCAGCTGTTTGGAAAGAATGATGCAATACAGGTGATTACCCCAACTGGAAATTCTGCCTATCTTGTTGAAGGCAGTACGGCTCACAGCTTTTTAGGAATCCCAACTGGTGCAAGATCTTGTAATGAGCTTACTGTGCCTTCTGGTTCTGTGCTGGAGAAAATTCAGAGCAGGTGTGAAAATCTGAAAGTTCTAGTTGGCGATGAGCGATCGATGTTTGGCCGCATCACAATGGGCTGGATGGAGCAGCATACACGCTATGCAATTAACAGAGGAGCCAATGCAGACAAGCTGTGGGGAGGCATCCCTGTGGTAGTGCTTATGGGAGATGATGTGCAGCTACCTCCTGTTTGTGACACTCCTGTGTACATTCAACACAGCCGCAGTGCACCGTCTAACCATGGCCGGCTTGTGTGGACAAGTTTCGATAGTGCTGTAGAGTTAACAGAGATTGTCAGGCAAACTGAATCCGAACAGCAGCTAAGAGATGTGTTAATGTCGATGCGAACTTACACTACTACACCCCAGCAAGTCCGTTGGCTGCAGCAATTTCAATGGCACAATCCGCGCATCAGCCATGGTACAGATCTTCTTCGTAGGATGGATGAACAGGGGTTGTATGTCTTTCCAACACATCGTTTGGAATGGGAGCGGAATAAAGCTAAGCTTCTTGAGTGTAACAGACAGCCAAACCATCCAGTGGCAAAGATCAAGTCAGTCGACAATGGCAGGCATGCTCAGAAGGCTGACAGCAATAAGGCAGGAGGTTTGCCACCACTACTGTACCTCTGTCGTGACAGCAAGGTAATGCTTACTGTTAACCTCAAGGCTGCATGGGGTTTGTACAATGGAGCTGTGGGCACAGTAGTGGACATTGCCTACAAAGCCGGTTCCCGACCAACTGATGATTCTGCATCATTACCCGATACTGTGTTTGTTCGGTTTCCAGGGTATAAGGGTCCACCTTATATCAATGAAGATGCAACACTTGTGCCAATTGTACCTGTAAGTCGCTCCACCGATTGCACATGTAGGTGCAAGCGTCTGCAGGTGCCATTACGGCTGTCATGGGGAACCACAATCCACAAGTGCCAAGGGATGACTGTAGGTACAGGGGAGGCATTCAGGTATGTTGTGATTCACCCTGGGAAGCACAACTTTGAAGCTAAGAATCCAGGAGCTCTGTTTGTGGCATTATCGAGAGCGAAATCAGCAGGTGGAGAAGGCATGGATCCTGATTTTGCATTTCACGAAGAAGTCCTGCTGAATGATGATAGGTTAAAGCCTGTAAACACTCCTACTACTCGCGCTAGAGCAGTGGAAATGGAAAGACTGCATGTATTAGCCACTCAATGTCAGCAGCGAGCAGATTTAGCGCCATTATATCAAGAAGAAACCTTTCTCAGACTGGTGGAGTGGGCACAGTCTCAAAGTCATCACTGAGGTATTACTGAAGTAATTTGCTGCATTTTGAGCAGAATTATAAAGGTATGATGAAGTTGTATATCTGAGCTTAATTATCCCTACTATTCTGTAATCAGCCAGTGTAGCTGTGGGCCTGTGAATGCCCATATGAAGTAATTAGTGACAAGGCTATAAAGGGCTAATCAATTTGTGTGCATGCAATTAAGTGTCTATGTGACTAGACATGCATGGCAGATGAGAAGCCTATCTCCTTTTTTGCCCCTGCATATAGTAGAAGCACTAGTTGTTTGTGTTTACTCAGTAGCTACATGTAGTAGCAGTACGTAGCTAGCCACAACAGAAACTGAAAGATCAACGTAAAATTGATTGGCAGATCACAGCAATGTAATGTTTATTGTGATTAATGGATCTTTCATTTCACTGAATAGTATTATGGAAAATAGTAGTTGATCACAACTACAGACTAAATCCCAGTTCGTGACAAAAAGCCAAAAAATAAGTCCATTCATAAAACCTTTAACACCCTCTTGTACATTCAGCAGATGGCTGGGAGCTGTGGCAGATGTCAGCCGGCTCCCTTTGGAAATACTAGCTGGAGCATATATGGCAGTCATCTTTGAATTGTAAGCAGATGACAGTGCTTATATGTAGCACTGTGTTTGATCCTGAGCAGAAGGCAGCTAGCAAAGAGATGGTTCTGATAATGCTGGGTAATCCATCACCATAAAATTCACAAAATACCTGACAACATCATTCATCATTTTTTTGCAAATCACATGGTATGCAATATTACATATCCATTGTTTACAATATTGAATAATTGCATCTTAATTTAAAACTTCATTATAATCCACGTGGATATCAGGATGTGAATCATTAAGCAACATAATAACTGAAAGAAGCCCTTTAAATTTATAAAATGTAAATTTACTTTAATATTGAATTTGAAAGTACATGTAATTGTCTTGGGAGTACTATGCATTTTGTGCATTTTTTTGGAATGATGTTGAGAGAATTTACCAGACAGCATGAACCATTGGTACTGTTTTGCCAGCTCTGTCATTTGAAGTTGACATTGAGCAGATGGCCATGAATACACTTGCAATTGATGCCAGCTCTGTGGTACACTGAGCAGATGGATAAACCTGTGGCAGATGCCAGCTCCCTTGGAGGAAGGTGTAAATGGGGCTTAACTGTGTAGGATCTAACAAAGTATTCTCCCTATCATAACGATATAAATGTCAAACTATAAAATCACTTTAATCATTTAAAAGGAAGTTGACTTTTAAGGGTATACAGTTCATTAAAGACCACAGTTTGAAGAGTTTCAAGGATTAATGACATTTTTTTCTATATAAATATAAATTTCAAATTTTATGCCGACCTGAATTCTACATTCTACTTTCTTTTACAGTCCTGACAAGTCTTGCCCTATGCTCTGCCTCAGGTTCTGGTTTTTACTCAACTGACAGATTTCATTTCAAATAATAATTTTTAAAAAAAGTATTCTTATCACTAATTTTACCGCAGCTGTTTAAAATTGTAAAATGGCACAAATTTACTAACTTAACTCCTTTGTGCTGTTTACTGACTTAATCCATTTGTTCTAACAGTTTACTGTCGAGTGATTATAATAATGACAACATTTTGATAGCTGTTTAATGACAAGAGATGTACCCCATTTTCACCTTGGAGCAGATGGCAGCCACCAGTACGTTGCTATGCAGATGCCCGCTCTGTGATCTGAGCAAGTGATTGTATGAATAATGGCTCTGAAATGCTGGGTAATCATAAAATTCAGAAAAAAAGGTAATTTTAATGCATAACTGGTAGAATGTCCTTTACTTTGTTAAAAGCAATATTTCTATTGCAAAATAACAGCTCGTGTATAATATAAATAATTATACAGCTAAAATCAGGGATCAAAAATAATTTTTTTCCTACTTAGCCTTGTTGCTAGTGACGTGCTGCTTTGATTTTTCAAGCCAAAACCAATTTTCTACTAGCTAGAAATTTCAAGCATGGTTTTGCTTTTTCTCTTTCTTTTTTTACCAAGCTGACCAAGAAAAATGCAGATAATGAATCCAACAAATTTGTTTTTCTTTACAAACAGTAGAACATCATGTTATCTTGACACAAATGTGTGAATTACTGCACTAGTATCATGGTCTTCTTAAATGGTTGATGGCTACAGTCATTTTTTCAGAATTTTATGAAATGACAGAGGTCAGCAGCTACCAGACAGCATGAGCCATTGGTATTATTCAGTGACCTTGGGCTGGTGTGGTCTTGCATAATGAATTTAAGGATCACTATCCTGTAATAAGCCTTGGTGGCAATTCTGTAATCAGTGTGGGTGGCTTAGGGCCTTTATGTCCATGGATAACAAATAGAAGGGTTATTACATGCACAAGGCAAGTTTGTTTCTCTTCGCCCGGCCACAATGAGTGAAGATGGTGCCTTCATGAAACCCCCGCCTCTAGAGCGGATAATACCCGGCAAGGTCTGGGACCCAGGGGGGGGTACTCGGGATTTCAAGTGACGTGGATGTTAGAAGGATTTTTGGGGGTTTTTAATTTTTGATTCGGGGAATTTCTGGGGTAGGAAAATTTGGCAAGTGTTTTTTGGGATGCTTGTTTTAAGTAGGGATTTTTTTGGGCGTTACTGACCTTAGCTGTGTAGTTCTGTAAAAAAAAAGCACAATCAAAGGAAGTGTTCTTGGTTGTCTCTAGTGTTAAAATACTACGAGTTGAAGGAAAGATAAAATTCAGATGGTATGATAAACAAACACACACATTCAATTTCTAATGTTTTTAATGTTTAAAATTTCAAGGGTCAGAAATTCGGTATGGGATTTTTTTTTTTTTTTTTTTGGGGGGGGGGGGGGGGTTAATTTTTGGTCCAGGGATTTTTGGGGGTTTTGTTGGAAGCCCTAGGGATTTTTTTGGGTCTTGACTTTTGCTCCCATTCGATCATCCCCGTCACTTGAAATCCTGAGTACCCCCCACCCCCCTGGGGTCTGGGATGAGATCTTTAATATGCCGGGGGGGACCGGGAATCCGATATTGCACAACATTAACATAATGTGACATGCCATCCCTAATTATTTGTAACATCATCCACCCTTCCTTATCATCTTTATTGCATGGAATAATATTAAAAATATCGATACTGATCCCAATAATCAATTAACAACATTTGATATGTGATCATTTTCTTTTTTAGGGTTAACACCAGCTGTAGACTTTGCACAGAGAGTCACAGACTCAAAGACAGATAAATGGACAAGCAGATTATTAGTTTATTTCTTAATTAAACATTCAACTACACAAGACTTGATAAGATCTTTGCATGATGCTGGGGGAGGTAATGGAGTTGTACATCGTCATGTAACAATTTGGATTGGTGCTGTTGACTAATTGTATAGTTCATAGAGTTGAAACAGGTGGTACAATTAAGTGAAGAAATTTAATTCATGGTCATTTACCTAAGGGTTAACATCAGTTGATGTTTGAAGTTGCGAAATTTGCAAGTAATACCCACTGTACAATATGCAATTTATATGGACAGCTTCAATTTTAAAATTAATGAAATAAAGCCAGGTAAGATCCAGTCATGAATTTCTTAAAGGATACCAGTTCACAGAATTCATTACATGGGTGAATCTGCAAGCAGGCAAAAGGAAGCTCATCCCAAGCTGACAAGATGGGCCTATCTTGCCCGCCCGGGATTTCTGCCTTGGTCAAGCAAGAAAAAGTTCTCTTTTTGCCCATATAATAAATCCTTTATTGAAGCTCGTTCGGTCAAGATGGCTGGATATTGGCTTCGTTCTTCAGGGATCGTGACTAACGTTTTAGGTAACAAGCCTAATGGCTAGTGATTTTACTAGCAAAAACCAATTTTCTGCTGGCCAGAACTTTTAAACTTGTATGTAACTAATTGGCAGACTGCAGTTCCTCTCATTTGAGGCTTTAATCGGGAAAAGGCATGAAAAAAAAAATTGCTCATTTATTTGCTCTTTGGTTCAGCATGTTGCTTTAAAGGCATTACATTCTTTGAATATATGACAACCAGGTTCTCAACAGAAGACTTGGCTAACAGGGTTTCTTTGGTGTACACAGGCATAAATTGGCCGAAAGCCACATAATCTTCTGCCCACCTGGCAAGAGATTCTAGGGGGGTCTGGGTCATGCTTCCTTGGAAGATGTTTGAATTTGGACCCTCAGAAATGTGTTTTCCTTGCATTTGGGGGGGAGGGGGGGGGGGGATCTTAAAATTTTAACTGAATGATTATGAAAGCCAAAATATAATAAGATTTAAAGTAATATTTTAAGTTGATTTAATGTCAACAGCACCATCACATGCATTTATAAGAATATTTGTTGACAAAATAGTAATTTTTCAACTCAAGCATTGCCTTTTCTTCAGTTAGACGTCACCAGAGACACAATCCATCAGCATACATAACATAAATTTATTCAAAGGTTTGCAATGCATTATACAGCGATTTCCAAATGTGGTTCTTTTTAGGGCACAGACACTATAGTCTCCTTCGCAGCCGTTGTTTGGGCTCGTCACGCAATGCTCCCTCTCCCATAAAGGGCTGCTTAAACCTCAACCACATTCTTTTCCTTTTGTTTTGACTCTAGTTGTTTTGACACCCATCAGTTGATGTTAGCCGAAAAGCTTTTAACTTGCTTCAGATATTGATCTTCCTGTTGTACTTGAAATCAAATTTTTGGAATTAGGATTTATATCAGACGTGATGTTTGGTGTGGGTCAAATTCAAAATGCAGCAAACTGGTGTCGGTTTAAAGTTTCTGACACCAGGGTCACAATAAGACACTTGTGATTGGTTTAGTCGGTGAGTTTTGGCGTGACTACCTCAGAAAAATGTGAGGGAAGCTGTGATTGGCTAAACTGCAGAAAGGAATGCCGTTCAGTTTGGTGGGGTAGGGAGCGTTACGTGACGAGTCCAAACAATGCCTGTGAAGGAGACTAATTATACTAAGACACGTGCAGACATATGCTGTAATACCTACAAAATTTGCCCATGATGTATAGGTAATTACTTCTCTTATGCCGGTATACCATGTTCATTTGGTAACTACTACAGAATAAAATGATTTTAAAATTATGTAATTGAAGAGACAAATGCCTCATTTCTCAAAGAGTAAAAGGAAGCTGGCAAAGAATGGGCAACAAGGCACTGCAAATCACAATTCATTAAAAATCGCATAATTAGACAAAATCGCGCAATGTGAGCAAAATATACAATAAATTCTCGCTTTCTCTCGATCTTTCGCAGGTGAAAGT
Source organism: Meandrina meandrites (assembly GCA_963693305.1). Lineage (NCBI taxonomy): Eukaryota > Metazoa > Cnidaria > Anthozoa > Scleractinia > Meandrinidae > Meandrina > Meandrina meandrites. The sequence goes on from OY855905.1 coordinate 8,010,248, forward strand.
TAAGCAATCAGTGATTTACCTGTAAAACCCTGATGCTGCCAACTTCCTTTTACAGTATCAAGTCAGCGAGGGAAACGGTCACATGAATGAATCTGCTTTCTCTCTTTGCTTTCTTGCATTCCACTGAAGTTTACAAAGTAAAATTACTCGATTTAGACTGAAAGCCCTTCTATGAAGTCAAAATACGAGTGACATAGAGTCGTCTGTTCCTTTTGTCGTGTTTACAACGTAACACGTGCGCCCGCATTAATACGGACAGCAGATACTTCTAACACGTCATGTAATGTCTCCCAAAAGACTTCCCATTCGAAATTGAGATAAAATGCAAATGAGAAAAAATAATCAAACGTATTCTAATGCAGATATTTATTGTTCTTTTATGCTCTAATTATTTAGTTGGGCGGCAAAACGGTGATTTTTCTCCTCTAAAACCTAGAAAAGCAGTCAAATCAGCTTAAAAAGAAAATGCATAATTTGCCGCATGACAGGCAGTCAACTTTGACATGTGCCCCATCCACCCCTCGTGAACCACTTGATATACATAATAGCCCAGCCCTTTTTTGCCGCATTTTTATTTTATTTTTTCCGCACCCTATCATTAGCCCGGACCGATATACTTCAAGATTATCCGGGAGTTTATGCACAGCCGGACTACTGGCTGATAATGCTGTCGGTGGAATTATTTCATTATGATTGATTTTGTTTGTTGGTTGGTTTGTTCCTCTCATTTGCTGCTGTTGAAAATTGTATCATCACGTAACTTCATAATTAAATAAAATATATAAATAAAACTGGGGAGCTCCGCTTTTAGGCTTGGCTAAATCTATTTAATAGGTGTAAAGCTCTTGCAGCTCGGCGGCTGGAATTTCTTAAATATCTCCCCTTTGATATACTTTTCAAGAAAATTATTTTAAGTCATGTGAAGTTTCCTTCTTCATGTTTGCATTTTCCTGCTCCTTTGCGAACGATTTTATGTCAGCTTCAGTGAACTTAACTTCTCGATCACTCGTCGTGTTTCAACCGGCGTTTGACAACGTTTGGCAGCCGAGCAATATAATGGCGAGTAAATGGCTGTTGATCTTGGTCGAGTTTATGCCTGCACGCAAATTTTCGCTTACTGAATTTAGTTCCCAGTAGGGAGCGAGGACAATAATGTCCACGCTTCGTGTCGTTGACCGAGACGAATCCCTTTGCCGTGAGTTAAAGCGGAAAGTTGTTGAATTTTTTTCAGTTTTAAACTGAAAATATACGAGATTAACTTCACAGACTTCAAGCGCAAAAACTTGCGTGCCAGTTGGGAATCGTACACATGGATCGATTTCCGGTCTTAATTGCTCACTCGCAACATGTTAGGAATATGCGGCCGTTTGTGTCTTTGCCAGAACATCATACAATAAAAAGATATGTTTTATAAACTCTACGTGAAGATAATATATTTTATCAACTGTTAGCCAGAACGTGCAAATGTTTCCTAAGATCAATTCGAGTTCTTAAAATACAATGCATACCGCTTCCAAGCCCGTAAAACCCCCAACCCCAGGCATACCGTAAATCAATTTCTTGCTCAAAAATGGTGAGGGGAGGAGGGGGGCTTATATTTTAGAAAGGGGGGTGGCTCGATAGAAGATTTTACAGCATTTACATTGAAAATTAAGTGGCAATGTCCTTAAAAGCGGACCATCGCATTTCGGGTCGGAAAAAAGTTTTCCTTCAAACTTTGCCGAGTGAACTATCTTGGTTCATAAGTAAATACAACGGCGTTAGTTTTTTGAAATACGTTAAAATATATTTTTTAGAGCCTATAACAGCCAGCGCGGCAGAAAGGCTAATTTTGCTGGTCGCCATAACGAAAAACTGCACAAGTTGACGAGCTCAGCACACAAAAACTGCCGACCGAAACAGAAAACTATTTTAATCCCATGAAAGGTGGTCCTTGAAAGGTTGTAAACTCATGTTTGTTTTAATATTTTTTTTCTTTACAGGTTCGGAAAAATTAATATCTCAACAACCGTCAGATCGCTTTTTATAAACATGCCAATGTACCCTGACTTTGCTGGCCTTTAATTTACAAGTCCAGACCAGACCATTCTAAATGCCAGTTGAATTCTACTAAATAGATGCCGGAGAGCACAGAAATCTAAAAATACCTTGCACTTCTTACTTTCTTTTGTCACAGCGACTTCCAACTTTTCGTGTTTTAAGCGAATCTTTCACACGCGTTATGCAAATGAGGTTGTAAACCGAACTACGGTTGTTTTCAACAAAGACGGTTAAATTGTAGAATTTCGGCAATGTACGAACAAAATACAGGGGGTTTTATAGAAAGAAAAATTGCAAATGATATAAGTGGTTAAAATTGACGAATTCTTGAACGTTTCATGCTTTCAAGACAAATGTCACAATTTTAAAATGTGTTGTCTGTGTTGTCTGTTGAACTTTGACCGATTTTTTTCAAACAAACCATTCTATTTTTTTTGGAACTCGTTTTTCTTTTCATTTATATGGGGAAGAACAAATAAGTTCTTTTTAATTCTGAAGGCATTCAAGGTGTAAAATTTAAAAATTCATTCAATTTAAATTGGTCTAAGGAGTTGGAGTTATGTACCTTTTGAAATAAACAATTTGTGACCTTGGAATTCAGTTGACTTGTTTTGTTGCCACTTTAAAACGTTGCAAATCTAGTTACTTAACCTGCTGTTAACAGTCACATTTCTAACTTGTTTTACATAAAGCGGCATTCATTTTCCTAGCCTGAATTCCCGCCGTATCTATGGTTGCTTACTTCCTTAGCACCTTTACCATGAAACCGTATTTGCGTGACTTTTTCTGTTTCATGCAAAACAAGATTTGCGTCGGCAAAACTCGGCGGTTTGTACCGTCAAAATTATGTTACCATGATTCACGTTATCAGTTGTAAGAATGCCCAAAGACATATGACATTGTCATTCTTTTACTAGTTTTATTCATCGTTTAGTGTATGGTGTTGTATAATGGCACGATTTTAAAAGTAAATGTTAGAGACAGTTTAGGGAAGTATTGTTACTGTGATAATGTAATTAGTTTTGAGCCAAAGTTTCAAAACAAGATTTCGTGCTTTCTGTCGCGAACGGGAAAGTGTGGCGATTCACGAGGTGTTACAGGTCTCTTCTGCTTGCTTCAGAGCGATGAATCTATAAGAAAGCCACCTCGCTTATCCATTTATCGCGAGAGGACATCACGGAATGGAAACTTATCCTGGCCAGAGCTGGCTTTTTCGACTTAGAGGAGTCGGTTGTCGCAAAAATGACCGTGTGCGCAAAGCATAGGAAATTTCTGGCGCCCAAGAACAGCTTGCCAATATCCAGCGCACCAAGGGCGTCCACGAAGAAACCAGCAGGGGGAAAAGAGCCGGCATTCCATAAATTTGGAAATGCCGAAGGCCATTGAGCAGATGTACGGTGTTTTCGTCAAGTCGGATCAGGTGCGTATAGAATTACCATACAGTTTCATACATAAAACAGGTTATAGAAAATATTTTCCTTTGCTTGAGTAGTTCATGCCGGTTTAAGATTTTTATTAAGCTGCTCTTTCTAACATTTGTTGTCAAATGAGGAGGGAGATTTATTTGCGCCCGCTAAATTCTTATCAAGCCTTCGTCACGCTACTGTTAGATATCTTGTTTTGAATGCTGACCAAAAGAAATGCATGTAAAAATAAATGAAGAATTACTACGAAGCTAAGAGAAGGTTTTTTTTATAGCTGGTGAAAAACCGCCGGCCCTTTCTTAGTTTTTTTTTTTTTGCATTGCAAGGTGAAAGTTCCGCTAAAACAACAGCAGTCGCCACGACAGAATACCTTACATTAACATCATTACAGATTTGATGGGAACTTCAGAAGAAAAGTGGAAGTAAGAGGTTTTCTCAGAAGTTCGGGAATTCCTAAGAAAGAAATTTAACATCGGACAAGACACTGGCCGAAGAGAATATCCAGAGCAGGTTGCGAAGGACATGAGAACTGCTATGACAATAGACGGAGAAAGACTGTTTGATAAAGCGGAGTGGCTGTCGAAGACCCAGATCCAAGGTTTCTTCTCGAGGTTGTCGGCGCGCATCAAAAAGGGAAACCAGAAGCGCATAGAGAGTGATGAGGACGACGATACAGACAGGGAGGAGGACGATGATGAAGATTTGTTAGGGGAATACGCATGCGATTTAGATGAGCACAGCTTAAGGGAGACAGAGGATGCTGTTCAGGGGAAAATTGGCCTGGCCCATCCAATTATACGATGACCTCTGTGTCCATCCAATACCATCCAATACGATGACCATCCAATACGATGTATATAATTTGTGCACCCTTGCAAGAGAGGGGAAGCTACCAACTTTCAAGGGTAAGATGCTTTGCAAATGTGTTCACATTTTGATATATCCCCTTTCGATCTAGAGATGCCAAGCCAATCCTGGTTTCAAAAATCAATTAGATAATCTCAGAGTGTAGTTGTACCGTGTAGTGGCGACAGAGGTCAGAGCCCCGAGGGGGGGGGGGGGGGGGGGGAGGTACTCAAAATTTTTCTTTTACGGGGAAAAGGCATTCCTTTAGTATACCTTTTACTGAAAAAAGGTACCCTTTTCATATACCGAAAAGACATGACATATGCTTTAAACAGGAGGTCTTGATGTCATTTTTACGTAGCGTTTAATAAATTTAAATAATACAGCCAAAAGGTGCAATTGTTCGAAATATTTTAATTGATACCCTTTTAAATACCTAAATAACCGATATCCCTACCGTTTCATATACCTAAACTTGAAATTCCCACCCTTCTAATATACTGAAGCATTGAAAAAAGTACCCCTTTCTGGCGGAGCCCCCACGTATAGGCCATTATAGATTGTTATAAGCTTAGAGGTAATGAAATCCAAATGGATAAGCAAAAAAGTTGAAAGAAATTAGATGAAGAATCACGCGATTAGTTCTGAACAGATTAGTTGGCGACAGGGATCAGAAACATTTCTTGTTAGATTGTTATAAGCTTAGAGGTAGTTGTGCAAACTGAAATTTGTATAAGGTGTTTGAAGCACATTTAAACATGAAAACCAAATGGACAAGCAAAGAAGTGGAACGAAGCTAGATAAAGAACCACGCGATTAGTTCTAGACTAGTTATAAATTATTGCCGTGTCACGTCAGTTTCCGTTTTGTCACGGTAAAACTCACCCCAGTGATCTAAATTTGTGTCACGAAAACAGACTTGAGTAGAGTATTTCTGTGAAAAGTATTTCATTTGCGATGAGGCAGTGTTTTTTTTCTCTTTTTTGGAGGAGAATATCTCCTATTGCACTCAGAAGGATGAAAGTTGGACGTCGATCACGGGTTTGTAAGTATAAGATGTGTGTAAACAAAAATAATTCAGTTCGCACTAGCGAGCTTTCAAGTATTAAAATACCTAATACACAGAGGTCAACTAAAATTTACTGATATCTGCGTATGTAACAAAGAAGTTAAAAACGAAATACATTAGGAAGAAAGGCAATAAAGGCCACAAAGGACCGTCTTCAGCTACGTCTTGCAAAATGGCAGGTAACAGGAGAAATTACTTTCGTGCTTCGTACATGCATGTGATAATTTGATTAAAATGTCACGAATTCTTGATGGCAATGTGTGGTGTTAAAATTGAACTTTAATATTTACAAGTTTAAATACGGAGAAAGCGTTCAGAATCCAAAAAAAAACAATAGAAAGCAGCAAAATCTAAGAGTACACAATCCAATTAACTTTACCTGACCAAGTTTAGCAGACAAGCGTATTTCGCATCAGTTTAAACGGACGAATTCAAAGTTCCAGGACGAATATTTCGCCGCTTTGAATCGCTTAAAACGTTTGCAAGTGTTCGGTCTGTGAAATCACCTGTATTTTTGACTTGCAACGCCGAAAGTCAACGATTAAACCGTTTTTTGTTGAAAACAACCGTTATTCAGTTTACAATCTCATTTGCATAACGCGTGTGAAAGATTCGCTTAAAACACGAAAAGTTGGAAGTCGCTGTGACAAAAGAAGGTAAGAAGTGCAAGGTATTTTTAGATTTCTGTGCTCTCCGGCATCTATTTAGTAGAATTCAACTGGCATTTAGAATGGTCTGGTCTGGACTTGTAAATTAAAGGCCAGCAAAGTCAGGGTACATTGGCATGTTTATAAAAAGCGATCTGACGGTTGTTAAGATATTAATTTTTCCGAACCTGTAAAGAAAAAAAATATTAAAACAAATATGAGTTTACAACCTTTCAAGGACCACCTTTCATGGGATTATAATAGTTTTTTGTCTCAGACGGCGGTTTTTGTGTGCTGAGCTCGTCAACTTGTGTAATTTTTCGTTGTGGCGACCAGCAAAATTAGCCTTTTTGCCGCGCTGGCTGTTATAGGCTCTAAAAATATATTTTAACGTATTTCAAAAAACTAAAGCTGTTGCATTTACTTATGAACCAAGATAGTTCACTGTGCAAAGTTTGAACGAAAACTTTTTTCCGACCCGAAATGCGATGGTCCGCTTTTAAGGACATTGCCACTTAAAATACCCAAGCACTGATTTACATGTAACCGCAAAAATAATAATGCCTTTGACAATGATAATTATAGCGAATGCCCCAAGCCAGGGATGGAAAAGCTGTAAAATGCACAACAAATGCTCCCCCCACCCCCCACCCCCGGAATGGACAGAGCCATAACTGTGTACGTACAATTTCGTGATGGAATAACCTCACCTTTTGCAATAAAAAGCAAGATTGTGTTGTTCCGGAAAATACCCAAACCTCTTTGATGGAAGGTTTCTTTGGTTTGAATCCCCCTCCCCTCTGGAAATTCCAGTAAAGCCCCATACTTTCCTTTAAAACTTTTGGCTTTTGTGACAAGTTTAGATTGTATATTCCTCCCCGTCCCCCCCCCCCCCACCCCCCAAAAAAAAAAAAATACTGTTGGTGAAGACGTGAAGTCCAAACTAAGCCTAAAATTACTTTTGGATTGTCAACTACAATTCAAATAGACCCCAGTAGATTAGAGTATAATAACTAAAATACACTTATGGTACAAAATAACAAAACACGTTGTTAAGTTTTTAAAAGCCTACATGTACTTTGATGGTTTTGAGGTGTTGTAATGCTCATTTTTTTTGTACTGTACTTTTTTTTCTGTGGTATCAACAAAAGATCAATTGAAGTAACTGATGGCGAATGACTGAAGTGCATGAATGAGGAAACACTTAAGACTCTCGCACCCCTTGCCGGTCACCGTTTGAAAATAATGGACAAGATTAAGAAGTTGAGTGCCCAGGAAAGCATGGGATATTGTTCACTTCAATTGATGTCCTCCGGATTGCCGACCATTGTAGTTCAAGAGGACGAACCTCTGGTAGCTGATAAAGGTGAAACATCAGGCACAAGTGACAAAAGGTTTGGTGTTATCAAGTAGGAACTGACTATAATAAATATTTTTAACTTTAGTTAATGTTCTGTAAGGGGTGGGGTGTAATCATTCTTAAAAAATGAAAGTCATAATTTAACATCATTGCCCACAGGGAAGTCAGAGCCACTCAAAGGCTGGGACATTAGATAAAGAATGTTGTAGGGAGGGGGCTTTACTTGCACTTTTCTATTACTGATTTTCTCTCACTTGCTCAAGACATATTTCCAATACTCCAGTATTAAAATGCCTTGTTCATTTATTAATCAGTTCCATTTTTTTTTTCTTTTGTGACCGGTCTATTAAGTATTTGGCCATTAATCGTTATTTCTAAGCAGCATTATAAATTATCACTAGCAATTTGACTGTATTGAGCTTTTCGTCAAACTTAAATCAATTTTAAATTTCCTGTTCAGTGGCATTTCAATCCTAACTTTTTTAGTCTACTTTCAGACTATGATTGCACTAAGTTTATTGTGCCACTGTTATTCTCTACCAATTCATCATGTTGTGGGCTAATCCATAGCTATGTAAAGTGGATTTTCCGCTTTTGACTAGCTCCAAAGTTGAGTCGGATTAATTATTTAAACCACTCATTACTTGGAACATGATGAATTGGCAGATGGTAACAAGTGGTCAGCAAGTACAAAACCAATAACAACTACCAGTACCACAACACAAATTTTGCCTTTTTATTAGCTCGAAAAGATCGATCGAGGCGAGACGACGTCAGAGAAAAGAGAAAACGGGCCCAGAAAAGGGAATTGAAGAAAGATGACCATGTAGAGTTAATGCAAGAAAAATGCAAAAGACTGACAACAGAAGAAAAATTGGTTTTGGCTGAAAAAGAGACATTTTACCAAATGTGGCGTCAAACTGAGCGTGAGAAAGAAAAATAATATTATTTCAATTCCAGATGACTATGGACAAGAAATCAACCAAAGCATGTATTGTTCAACAATATGTACAATCGCCCTAATCATCTCCAAGCGTAGATTGAAAGGGTATAATCATAGAATATTGAAGGAAGATACTTTATTATGGGTCTATTTTTATTATTTCTATTGTTGTTGTTGTTGTTGTTATCTATCTTTAGCTTTTTAGAACACCCTAGAAAGGTATAGTAAAATGATTCCAATATTGAAATAGCCGAAAGAGTTTGAAAGAACTTCAGCGGCAGGGGAAACTACTGAGTCGGTTTTCCTCTAGCATTTCTCGTTCTTCAAACACGTGAAAATAATAGAGGTGGGCCCATGAAAGTTTCAAGAGCTACATTCAGCTGAAGGTGTCCATATCCCCCATTTCATAACAATGCCAATGTTATATGGTATTGCTTAACTATATAAATCATAATTAACACGGTGTCGTTTCCGTTTTTTTCTTCTTCTTGTAGAATGGCCGTGATGCAAAAGAAGTGGCAAATGGCACAAGGGAGGGAATGCCTCACTTTATTATCTTTGAAGGTGCAGTGCACTCCCCAGATGTTGTATTTATCAGTGGGGAGCAGGATCTCCTTTTGAAGATGAATGGGGGGCATACCAGTGCCCTGATCACCTTGCTGTTCTTATATTTCGTTTGCAATATCCAGTACCCAAAGGAATGCATGAACTTATATATATATTCCGTTAGAGGAGCTCAGAGATACGTGCTAAACGTATATGATAGCGTAAGACTCCCTACGAAAGTGGTGCAGCTCTTGAATGAATTGAACTGTTAGGGCCACTGAATTATAAATAACTATTTTTGGTTCAGACATGGCAAAGTTTTGTTACTGAAACCCGTATGTATGTTGTTGAAATAGTCCGTCCTAGGTGTGCTTCTTTGTAACTTAAGTGAACAGTGTTTTTGTCACTGATTAAATACTGAGATGGAAACTAATGAAACCACAGTAGTTTTGAGTAGTCATTACTGTACGTACTCTTAAGTTACCTACTTTCCCTGTTTAATTCACTACAAAGAGTGTTAACTCAGCACCTGTATGGTGTTGTTATAACACAACTAAAAGTGTTGATATACACAAATTTAGTGTAAAATACTCATTGGTGTAAATTTACTTTATTTCAGTGTGCACACAGCTGCAAGGTGTTTTACACCATATAAGTGTCATTGATACACTTTTTTAGTGTAAAAGAAACACTAAAGCAGTGTTAAGTAAACGCCATTGCGGTGTGTTTCAACACCTCAATTGGATTATATAACGCGACTTTGGTGTTAACTTACACTTTTTTGGAGTAAAATTACCCTGATTATGTGTTGTCATAACACTGCGCAGGTGTTTTTAAACGCAATCGTAATCGTCATTATTTGTAATTTACACCATGTTGGTGTAAATGTACATTGTTCCGGTGTTAATAAAACACTAAATTGGTGTTCACACAGCTGCAAGAATTTACACTTTTTTGGTGTTACCACAAGACTCTCGATTTTTCTGTGTAGATTACTTGGTAATACGTTACTGATACCACAATTCTGTTCCAACAAGGACCCAGATCCTATATTACAGTAATCTAGCGTAATTTATAAATCCCCTGTCCTGGTTGTTCTCTACAATACATAAAAACACAGAACAACCTATGTATCACCATCTTGCTAATTGTAACGGCTTCGTTGAATTGGCCAGCTACCTGATTGTTTCAGTGACCATCAAACGACCTTTCCTTCATCATCTTGTATTCCAAATTTTCAGATGACTCTGGATTTTCTATATTTATTTGCATTGAGAGATATTCTGTCACAGTTGAATAATTTGCATAATTCATTTTACGTTTACCAGAGAACCTCAAAGACCTCAACCTCCGAAGCACTACGGGACTGAGGGACGACTCAATTGCTATCAAGTACCAATTGCTTGTCCTTCTTCTTGAATTTCAAGACATCTTCTCTTGAGGACATCATGAGGACATCACCATCACTGGTGTGGACAGGACAGGAGTTACCAAAGACAAGATCAATTCAGGCAAAGTCGCCCTGTATGTCAACATCATTGGTGACTGCCTTTTGCACAAGGAAGCGTGAGAAGGCTTACAAGCTGTCTAGGAGATGCATCCAGAAGCATTTAGGGGCACCTCGCGTGACCTCTTCTCAGCTGTACTCTTAGCTGAGCTGCGATCACGTCATCTCACCAGATGCACTTGTGCGTTTTTTCAGGTTTGGGTAATGCTTTAAACTATTACAATGCCCAAGGTGTTTAGTTGTTCCGACTGTGAAAAAAAAAAAAAAAAACAAACAGGTCGAGGATTAAGAAACAATTCCAAGCGTACACAAGCCGCGAAAAAAGTTTAATGATCACCGCTGCAAGCTGCTGCTTCAGCAAATATTTTCCTGGACGTTCCTGCCCTCCACCGCTCCTCGAGGCTCAAAGAGCTTTTGAAACTTTTACCACGAGAGTAGTTTTCAAGAGTGGTTTTGTGTATTTCCAGACATGTATCAACTTCCTCCATTTCTACTTTCAAGAAGCAAACTTACACAAGCTACTGTTTTCGAAAGCAAGTTACGAGGAGAGTTGGAAGTCCTTGTTGCGATGGTGGCCGAGTATTACCCAGACTCACTACTTTATTCCTTAAAACAGCAGTCAGTTTCTTCCCTTTTTATAAACCACGACATAAAAGTGTATACGCGCGTTACCACTCAAGCAAAATGTGGAGAATGGATAAATTTTATTGACGATTTAAACATACCACAAGATCAACAACAAAAAGCTCAGCTGGTCGACTTTGTTATTTCACACAAGAATGGAGAGTTTTTAAAAGCACGTTCATGCCTGTCGTTTTTAAGAAAAAAATCAATCATTTTGTCCAGTTTGTGGCTCGACTTGTAAGTAATTTTGACATTGGCTACACTAAATATCAAAACATAGTGCGAAATCAGCTTGGTAAAGAACTGGAACATATTTTTGGAATCAACATCATGGTATCAAAAAAATGACGTGTGTGAAAAGGTCAAGACACAAAACGAGGCTCTACAGGAAAGTTTGTCACTAATTTTAGTGAGCACAATACACAAATGTTTAAAACACTGTAGAATGGCTACTTAGCAAAGAAACTCTTCAGGAAACAATTATGGTCCCTAAAGAAAAATTAGTTGTTTATCACTACATTGATACTTTTCCATGGATGCAATGGAGCAAGTTCTTTACTGGAGAAACAGCAATTAGAGTCAAATTAGTTGAGCCTCACAACTTGTTAAGCTCTATTGTTACGTGTGTTCTTGGTTAGGGCCAGACGATTACAACCATATAAGTAATCTTGATAGAGAAACCCTCCAACAGCTAACCAGTTTGAAGTCAGTCTATCACCTACGTGGTATTGCAGATGGCTGTCAGCGGAGATTGCATGATAAGTGGAAGTTCTTCTGGCAGTTCCACTTATCCAATTCCTGAGTTACCAGAACATCGCAAAGAACTAGGGGATATGAGAGTAATCTGTAATGAGCCTGTGTGGAAAGTGGAAATGACTGAGAAAGGAGAAGAACAGTACAAGACATGGTTGGGAAAGCGAAAGGATAATATTGAAAACAGGTTATTATTAGATTAATCTCATTTTAATTAAATGAATTAATTGAATTGCTTTTTTTAGAATGAATAACAGAAGGCCTTTCCAGTCCCTCTTAAAACATGAATATTATCAACTTTTGCACACTTGAACTTTTCAAACTACCAGACTTGTATAATATGAAGACATTTATAAAACAAAATATATGTTATAAGTACACACACGCCAATCATGCCCAAACCTAGAGAAATACTAATGTAATGCAATATGAAAACTTTGTTGAGAGGTTTTGAGCTACTCATTTTGGAAAACACCCTCCTGTTAACGAAAATTAACAGAATATGTTTACTATCATTTACGGCAGACGAGAATATGCAAAGAAGCACCTTGGTCAGACTGTACATCCTAATGCTTCTCTTGACTTAGAGAATTTTTACCCAGCAATGATGCACAAAGCTACAAGAGCCACAGAAACTATTGCAAGAAGAAATGGCCGAGTAGCTGACGCTCTCAAACAACAAAATGAAAAACAATGGTTTTTAGAAGTACAGAAAGTTGCTCGCAAAGTTTGTTTAAACAGTTATTACATCATATTTGATGAACATGGTGTTTTGGCCTTTTATGAAAAAGCAGAGAAAAATTGAATAACTCTGGTTTCAGCCCTTTGGTCACCAAAATATTGGTATGTTTTTGCAATGGTGTGAAACAAATTTTCCAATGGATTTTAAACACCCCGATAGAATCAACCAGAGAGGAGTATGACTGTCAAGCAAGAATTCTGTTAGGATTTCAATTTATTTTAATATTTGGATCTGAAACTGTTACTGCCATGGTGAAAGAACTAGTCGCTTACACTGGTTTTATGTTGAGAAGGCCCTTAAAGATGTCACCTTTAGTGGACTCCCTTTGAGCCTGGACAATTTTAATGACAGCATCATGGAAACCAGGCACAAAGATGCCAAGCAAGGCAACTAAATTTACAGCAGTGGGCGAACAGGTGAAACAGGAAAGATCGACTACCAAAAAAGAGTACTCACCCAACAATTCTGTCACGAATGGGCATTAGTTGAGAACAGAGAGAAGAAAGGCTGCAGTTACTCATCAGACTCCAAATTCCACAAACAGGAATCCCAGGATTTAACAAAGCACCTAAAGAAAAAGAAAATGGTATGAAACAAATAAATGGCTCTGTAGTATGTAAAAACCAAACAAAAAAAACGAGTGTTATCATTCCATTCAGTTTGAACAATTCTCAGACAACTATATAACAAAGAAGTTGCAAAATAAGTCTTTTGTGCACGCTGCTGCTCAGTTTAAAGCAGTTTACAAGACAGTGTTTTGTACCATGGACCTACTTTATAATCATTTTCATTGTAAGCTCGCTACATTCTTAACGCGTGGGCTATTTTCTTTAAAACAGCACATTCCTTTTCAAGACAATATCAAAAAGTTGTGCCAAGATGAAGCAACTAAAGATACAGCACCCCAAACTGTTCCTGATATTGAGGTACATGTACTACAAGAGCAACTCAGTGTTTGCATGTGGGCATTAAGTTTAAGCATTAACATGGCAAGGTCATCTAACAAACCTATATCAAGTAAAATATCAAAGAATGGTTTTGTCTTTTTGAATTTGGTTAACGTATCTAACAGTAAAACTAATGTAAATGTCACATATTGTATTTCATTTCATTGACATTTTGTAATAAAATATTAACAATAAAAAATGTAATAGATGTTACATGTCACAAAACGGATGTCACAAAACGGAACCCAAAATTTGTCTATGCTAAATCACTAAGCGTCTATTATAACAATTTTTATCGACTATTAGGGAGTTTGAGGCCGGCTCAACAATTTATCAAATCAGACATAATTAAAGTTTATTAAAATAATTGGAGTTACATACTAATTTTGAAATGCCTACACGACGGACTACATTTCATGATTGGGCCATTTCTTTTTGTAATTATGTCATCATCTTAAATTTTTTTCTATTTTAAAACATAATTTCATAAGGGGCTTCCGCGGTCAACTTAACGTTTGAATTATAATAACAAAGAAACTACCTAGTGAAATATTTAAATTTTAATATATTTCTGTTTAATGGGCATAAGAGACGGCATAGGAAATTCTGGAGAAAAAATTGTCTGCAAGGATCAGAACTTCCTTCCAAAAATTTAAGGTATTTCTAAACCTTCAAGCGAACGTATTAAAATCCCTTACAAAAATGTATTTTAAAACAGTTAATTTGATTGGCTAGATCTATAATTCCATTGGTTAAAATCTAACCAATCTAATCCCATGTCCACAGAGCCACTTGTTCCTTGTGCATAGTTCCTGCGGGCTAAGAGGGACAAGCGGCTCTGGGAACGAGAATGTCATCAAAATAGAAAGCAATGGAAACTGTTTCCCGCCACCTTAGCACACTCGAGGACCTACAATGGCTGCGAGTGTTTAAACAAGCTTAACGGGCATGAATTTAACTGGCATCAAATTTCTAAATTAAAATAGAAAAAAATGTATGGACCGCTTGCGTGTGCGGACAAAATTAAAAGTACTTCAGCTTTTTCCGTAGACGCAAACGGTCCATACATTTTCACCATTTTATTTTAATTCTACCAACATTAGTGGATGTGATTTTTTTTTAAACTGGCTTTACGTGCGTGAAATAAAATTGAAAATGTATGAACGGCTTGCGTCTGCGGAAAAAAGTTGAACCACATTCAATGTTTGTTTGATTTTTTTAGCGAGGGAATAGTACCAACGCTGTGGGATGCCATTTTTATATTAAAACCAAGACGTTACGGAACTCTCTAAGTGTTAATACTTCGGCTTTTAGAGTTTATGTACATGCCAGCATTTGCACAAGCTCATGAAGCTCTGAACAATCATACCGAGCAGACGAAGGTCGAGAATGCAGAAAGGCATCAACGCGACTGACTGACTATAGGGTTTAACTAAATAGTAAAGTGAAGTCTTTACAATTATGTTTGTGTATATAACAGACGTGATCTGCACCGATGACAAACTGAATGAACAGAACAATGAACAGCCAGACAGGTGCATGAACACCTGAATGCCTGAGCAGACAAACCGGACAGAGAAGAGAGCCGAAAACACAGAAAGTCATATATAAAAAATTATTGACTATGGCGTTTTACTTAGCAGTAAGCTGTTATCCCTAAAATATTATATCGCTCAGGTGAACTCATTTTCAAAATTTCGCTTACGACCTCCGCAGCTCCTCCCATAGAGCTGTAACTACTAAACGACTTAAATTTTTAATCTACTGTTTTTAAATACAGAGACAGAGCACTTATTAGCGAACCGGTTGATTGACATTTTAATAAAACACATTTGTTTTATTTATTTCCTTTCTTTAACTGCTGTGACGGTGTCTTAGAAAAGATGCCAGCATCGAAGTTAATTTGAAACAAAGTGTTGTTTATTAACTACCTTCAGTTAATATTGAAGTGGAAAAATAATGAGGCACTTTTCTGGTAAACATTTAATGAGTGAAATAATATTGGTGGGAAGAAGCGTGCTTTAAGGAGTGGGAAAAATTGTCAAGTCAACATTGATATAGGTTTAATAACCATTATTGTTAAAATGTTTAGTTTAAAGATAATGAAAGAAAAATTAAGTCAACATTGATGTAGGTTTAATGACCATTATTGTTAAAATGTTTACTTTAAAGAAAATTAACATCATCTCCTTCATGATGTTTAACTTCCCGCGCATTAATTCACCTTTTCTTGTCCTGATGATGGCGTTGGATTAATTGTTAACAACAACAATCATCTTCCAGGTATTTAAAGAGCTCTGTTCTATATTCTTTTGGGTGGATTTCCACAGTCGCGTAATTTTACCAACGTTAGCGGGCGTGAATTTAACTGGCTTTACGTTTGTGAATTAAAATAAAAAGACAGAGGGAAAATGTATGGACGGCTTGCGTCTGCGGAAAAAGTTGAAAGTCGTTCGACTTTTTCCGCAGACGCGAGCGGTCCATAGCTTTTCACTATTTTA
The DNA here is from genome assembly GCA_963693305.1 of Meandrina meandrites. NCBI lineage: Eukaryota > Metazoa > Cnidaria > Anthozoa > Scleractinia > Meandrinidae > Meandrina > Meandrina meandrites. Next base: position 8,026,197 of record OY855905.1, read on the forward strand.
TTTTACACGCATAAAGGTGGATTTCCACTGTCGCGTAATTTTGCCAACGTTAGCGTGCGTGAATTTTTCTTTTAAAACTGGCTCTACACGCGTAAAATAGTGAAAATTTATGGACCGTTTGCGTTTGCGGAAAACGTTGAACGACACAACTTTTTTCCGCAGACGCAAGCGTACCATACATTTTCTCAATTTTTTGATTTACACACGTAAATTAGTTATATTCAAGCCCGTTAACGGTGGTAAAATTACGCGACATTGAAAAGTCACCTTTACTTATCGAAAAGTAAACAGATAGCAGCTAGTGTCGAGGATAAGAACGCTCGCGCCATTTTGAAGTTAAATAACAAAATTCGAAGCATCAATATGTGGGTGTTCATTACTTCATAAAGAAATTGTTGCGGCATTTAAATAGTCTCGTTTTATTTCTCATCTTCTAATCTTGTCATTATGATCATGATTCTCGTAGTCGAGCCGTTTATCGCTTCATATTCGAATGGGTTTAGTTTTTCATGGAATCGGTCATTTGCAAAATATCTAATGCAAAATGATTATTTCTTCATCTTTTGTGTCCCAAGATCGACCAACGTCAAATTTCTCCTCACAATGTCAATACTCAATGAAGGGAAACGATTATGAGAATTAATTAAATGACCACCAATCGGAAATCTTTCAACGGATTCTCCGAATTAAAACTAAAGGAAAAAGTAAAGAGACCAATCAGGAGAATCTACATCTGGATATTTGGCTTTCAGCAGGAAGGGCTAAAAGAGAAACATTAACAAGGCATACTCCTCAAAAATGAAGAACTCAGTACTTAACTTTCATAACGAGTATTTTCTGTGTTTGAAGTAGAAAATTCCTCATCGTCGATCATTGTGCTTGGATCAAGTGCACATTTCATATTTTCATATTTCGTAGACACGAACGTATTTAAAATGCATATTTATTGCATGCAGTTAATTGCGGATATGCAACTTTCATCCATGCAAAAATATAACATCTTATCTATAAACTGGTTGGGTTTTAATTCTGCGTTTTCATTATTCCACTGTCGCGTAATTCTACTTACGTTAACAGGCGTGAATTAAATAATGAAATGTATGGACCGCTTGCGTGTGCGAAAAAAGTTGTTCTTCAGACGCAAGCGGTTCGTTGGACTGATGGTCAACAAAAATAATCATCTACCAGGTATTTAATTATAGCTTTGTTTTATATTTTTCACTTATCGAAAATTAAACGGACAACCGCTAGTATTTAATTGTTTTGTGTTGTTGGAGAAGCGTTGTTGATTTCAAATTTGGTCAAGATAGCTATCACATTTATCCAGCAGCTGGGACGGACAAAACAATACAGCAATTTTAAGAGCAAAGTTAAGAAGTCGCTATTGTGTAAAATCTACAGTTAGAATATCGTGTTACTTGCTGTGAGTGAACTTTAACAGTTTGCCAGCTTATTTGAGGTCATAGCAAAACTTTTCACCGTGGAATCATGATCAAAAAATAATCGCGTATTATTTCAAACGAAGGCTTCAGAGAACTGCTTAAAGCTTTGAAAAATCTTCTTCGCAACATTTGTATGTTTTTTCATTATTTCAGGATTCTTCCATCAAGCTTAAAAAAATTCTAAGAAATCGCTTAATGTTTTCCTTTTCAAAAACGCGTTTTGAAAAGTGACCAGTTGGACAAATAAATACCCGCGCGCCACCTCAAATTCTAAAAAAGAATTGTTTCCCACTGTTTCATATTTACGTCATGAAATATTAACGTTGACTTTATTTAAGATTGGCACCTGACGCGTAAATTGCATTTTACAGTTTAATTGTTTGTTCCTAATCCGGGACTAATACAGAATGTCTGCAGGGTCGTTTCCGTACACATTCAGCTATGAAATTCAAGTATCGAAGATAAAAAAAAATTGCGCTCGACGCTTTTCTTCCAACTCGTCTCTTCCACTTAAATTTCATAGCAAACAAAAAGTCAAATATACCAGCCGACTTTCCACAATAGTTTCTCAAACAACTAACGTTTTTCCTTCTCACTCTGGAATAGCGCTGAAGGACATGGAGATGCTGTTGAAGAGTAAATTATCATGGATGTTTATCATGATATTTTGTAAGTGAATGCTTTTAATCCCATTCCAATCGAGTTGCCACATAATATTCAACCTCAAGATCCTTTTTTAGGATACGTTCAATAATGGATGGA